>VMDO01016210.1:0-47500 GCA_007922755.1 Pedetes capensis | reverse complement strand
AATTTTAATCTACTCAAGCTTTCATTCTGTCTTCCCACAGGTGCACTCATGTCCCCTAGTGGATCCAGATTGATATAGTAGAGGGAAGACAGAGGCAATACTGGCTAACTTTGTTGTTGTTGTTGTTAGGTATCCAAAAGTCCATAAATCCTAAATGCCTACCTTGCCCAAATACTTTTCCAAACCAGTGCCTTATACTATCTCATCTGTCATAAGCAAGGAAAATATTAACACATCTGAACTGGACCACACCTACTTGCTCCATGTGTGGTCACCCAGCTAAAACATAATCCCGGCTCATGACATAGGTATGAACAAATGCACACCAATTAGCGACACATTTTGACCTGACATAACACAAAGGAGTTGACATTTCCACTGTAAATCTTTATTTATGGAGATTTATGGCTTAGTCATAAAAGTGGACTTCAGAAAAATTTAGGGTGCAAAGATGTAGCCACAACAGAGACTTTTTCCTTCTAATAAACTAAAAGTAAAACAGTGTGTTGAAAATCTACACATTGAAACTATAGGTGTGTTGTGAGGGGCAGATGGCAATCACGTTTCTCATGCACAGACATTTTGACACCCTCGCAAGCAAACTGTCTGTTTGTTTGAGAGGGCAGAGGCTGGAGATAGACATTAATGCAAAATGAGAGAAAAAACCAAACTGTTTCTCCTTTCATAATGTAGCAATAAGGTTCTCTGATGACATTTCCAGCAGTATGCTCTAAAAATGCAGTATTCTCTCCAAATACATATACACATAAAAGTATGTAGCTGTACGTGTAGTTGGATATGCATTGGCTTTTAGCTCATTACTATTACAGGCAGTTCACTTTTTCAAATTAGAGCTGAGGCTGACACTGCCAGCACTGGATCCATACCAGTGTCTTTCCACAGAGTTGCAGCATTGATATGGAAAGGCAAGTTCCCTTTTATTTGTATGTCCCCTTCTTCACCTGATCATGGCAACTGTTGTTGTTGCTGTTAGGTGCAGTCGAGTCGGTATCCGACTCATAGCAACCCTCATAGGGTTTTCAATGGCTGACTGTTTCAGGATTGCATTGGGAGTGGATTGCCAGGTCCTTCTCCCATTTCTGCAGCGCTGGGAATTGAACTCGGGACCTCAAGAGACTGCAGCGCAGAATTCTACCAGCTGAGCTAAATCCCAGTCCCATGGCAACTGAGAGCCCAGGTATTCTATGTGGTCTACGATGACACTCTATTCCCAGCTTTCTGTACTAGTGGAAGTGGAGATTGGGTTCCAAAACTCTGCCTCCTTACCACTCCTATCTTTATTTCATATTTTATTTTCAGCCACGTATTATCATCTGACACACACACAGATATGTATGTTTAAGTAAGTAAATGTGCTTTGTTCATTGCTATACCTCAGCACACAGGAGATGATGAATCCTTCTGCCCTTTTAATTTCCATTTTGCTCAGGACTGGGTTAGTTAAGGGTTTCTTCCTGTGTTTACTAGCCACTTAGACTGTTCTTTATACTCCTACTACCTAATACCATGTTTCTTAATACATGGTAGGTACTCAATAGATTGGAAAAAAGGAAGTAACAGAGGCAAATTTCTAGCAGTTCAGCCTTTGGATTCTTCTTATTGGTTGGGAACTCAGTTTTAAGAAAAAGTGTTCCCCTAAAATAAAGGGTGATATTGGTGACATGGAATTAATTATGGGTATTACTGTAGCACAATTTAAATTCATATAACAGAAAACCTTTTTTAACAGGTGCAGGCATAACCAAAAAGCAATCTTATAAGGTGAAATTTGAAAATAAAATCTAAGATGCCCCCACTTAGGATGTGAAGACTGACCATAGCCACAGGATCATCCTCCTACCCTAGGCTGGAAAATCCTCGTGCAAATGCTTTCTGGGTAGGTATCTAGTTCAAGAAAGAGTTCCTGTTATCTCACACCCTTGTCAAAATAATCTGTGATGTTTTTAATTGGAAATGCTTAGGTCTTTTTCCTGGAGCCTCAATAAAACCTAAGCTTCTGTCATTTTAAACTCAGCTAAAGTACAGTATTTTGTCACACAATAAAAAGAGATGCAAGAAACTGGGAGATTTGGAACCAAAATGTAAAGAAATACTAGAAAGTAAGTACTCACTTGTCAGCTCCCAAGTCACGCCTTGGGAAGACATTTATGGGACATCAACCATGGGCAGACCATCTCATAACCAGCACAATTAAAAACTGAAGGGGCATCACTACCAAAAAGATCAAATATCATACCTGGATGCAGGTACATATGCTGAGATACAACTAGCAGGTTTGAAAAAACTATTTTTGATATGAAAATGCTGCATTTAGACATAATTTTTTAAGGCTCAATGTAGCATAATGACTTGTTTTCCTCAAATCTCTCTATGGGTCATGACAGGATTAGTCATTGACCTACACCCATTTGACCTACAGAACATGAGGCACGAACAGGGGCTAGGTTATACAGTTAAATTGAAAAACTGGAGATTTATAGAATTTAGAAAAGGGATATAGATGTTACTTTTTTTTTTTTTAACCAAAGAAAGAATCCAGGGACATAGGAACTAAATATTATGTTTAAAGGATCAGCTACATACTTAAGATCAGGACTTAAATAATTCTTCATTCTATTACTTCTTTAAACCATCAAGAGGAATATTCTATTAGAGTAAATCTCAGTTTAGAACTGAGTTTGTTTTAAATAAGTTTGGGTTTTAAAATGAATTAGAAACTTATTTCCACTTTAGTTTGGAAGCTTTTTTCTGATATTGAGAAAAAATTAAGGGAAAAGCCAATCTAGCTATCTTTATGTACCATATTTATCATAAATCTAATATATTAACAAAATTTTCCTTTTTCTTGAGGGATTAGTAACTTTGGTTCATAAAGGCAGATTCATCTATCGGCTGTTTGCAATGGAAAATTCAAAGGCAACTACAGTCCTTCCTTCTAATAGGAAGAAGTAGTAAACTTGGCTCTTTCTAAAAGTCAAAGTGAAAAGGTGAAGATGTATCTCAATGGCAAAGTGCTTGCCTAGCAAGCATGAGGCCCTGGCTTCTACACCTCAGCACTGCAAGAAAAAAAAATCACAGTGACTCAGGCCACCCCCAAGGAAACTGACACTTTATCATTGATTCCTGGGGCAGACAGGTCCTAAGGTGACCCTCACTGACACCTGCTGGTGCTCACTCCTTGTGTAATCCCCTCACCTTGACTGTGACCAAGATTTGTGACTTGCTTCTACACAGAAATTCGGAAAGGTGATAGGATGTCATTCCTTTGGTTAAGTTATATCATAGGGTAAAGGTTTGACAAAGTAAGCAGTTATACTGAAAAAGCCCAGGTGGCAAGGAGCTGTGGGTGGCCTCTCTGAAGACCTGAGTGTGGTCTCAGGTTTTTAATAAAAATAAGTTTTTAATGAGGTTTGCAGCTTTACCAATTGGATGAATGGTGATGCCATTAACAGAAAGTGGGGAAAGATAGAGACAAAATGGTTAGTTTTTAATTGGGGAGAAGGGAGAAGAGAGAAAGTTCGCGGAGGGAGGTTGAGAGTCATTTTCTAGACATGTTTAATTTGGGAAGGTGTGCCTGACTCATGCCATGGTATTTTCAGTTGCATCATATGGTTGTGAAAGCTGGACATTGAACAAGGGAGACAGAGAAGAATTAATGCTTTTGAATTATGGTGCTGGAGACAAATTATGAATATACCATGGACTGCAAAAAGAACCAACAGATCTGTCCTAGAAGTGCAACCAGAGTGCTCCTTGGAAGCAAGGATGGCTAGACTGAACCTTACGTATTTTGGACATATAGTCAGAAGAGACCAATCCCTGGCGAAGGACATCATGTTTGGGAGAGTGGCGGGTCAACAACAAAAAAAAGGAAACCCCCCCACTAGGTGGATTGACACAGCATCTGCAGCAATGGGCTTAAACATAAATAAGATCATGTGCCCGGCACAGAATAGGGGAGTGTTTCAGTCTGCTGTACACAAATGAGTTGGACCCAACTCAACAGCACCTAACAACAACATTAGACTTCCAAATTTTAAGACCCAGTTAGCAAGTACATACATGGAGTTTAAGGTTCAGGGGAGAGATCTGCAGTGAAGTATTTAAAATACAAACTGTCTAGCATGCAGATGGGAGGAACATAAAAAACACAGAAACCTTAGGAGGGAAGCAGGGTATAGCAGAAGATTCAACAACATCAAAGGGCAAAAGTAGAAATGTGCATACTACAAGCAGGAAAGTAACCAAAACACTGAATAAAACTCTTTTGCAGTCCTATCTGCAAATGATTCAGAAATTCATCTCCAAAAGAGAGGAGGTAACATCTCACTAGTAGTATTTTCACAAGGAGAACTGCTTCCAGAATCCTTCTCATGTAAATCCAATAATTTTCACTGGACAGATGCTTCATCTTTAACGACAGGTACTCCATAAGTAACTGTCTGTGACAGGGCAGAATTTCCAGGTAAGAACCCTTAATTTTGCTCAGTTGGTTTTCATATGCGGGAGCAAAATGCAAGGTGTTACAGGGAAACCATACTAGAGCTATCAAAGTTCTTCAAAGACCTGGTACAAGATTTATAGTAGTGATGCCAGAAAATATTTACCATGGTTGATAGTAGGTATTTGAAATCTTGCGATGCTGACTTAATTCACAACTTTGTGGTACAGGAATAATTATCATCTCCATTTTATAGAAGAGGAAACTGAGTTACAGATAGGCTAAGTAAATTATCTGAGGTCATGGTGCCAGAGTGTAACTGAATGCAAAAGATCTACCTCTTAAGCCTAAGCTTTTAAACACAATCTTGTTTCTCATAAGTAAAGTAGTATTACTTGATCTAGCAATGCAAATTCTAGCTCTCCTGCTTGGGTTGCAAAGAAATACCATTGATTTTACCTACTTTATTTTTTAAGGGAAAGTTTTTAATAACCATAAACACATTTTTGTTTATAATATTTTCTACTCATAAGATTTACCACGAATAAAAATGTTCTGAGAAAACATACTTTTAAAATTCTATTATCAAATTTTTCTTATTACAAATCTTATGTAAGCAGTAACACTGTGCAATCTCAGAAAAAAAAGGTAAGTGATTTCTAAAGAAACTGCATGGCAACTTGATTTGACAGGACACTAGGCTTTTCAGTCATAAAACTATAATTTGCTTTCTCCTATTGCCTTTCCCTCTAATTTTTCTATCCTTCTGTCACTAAGAAGGATCGACTGTACCATTTTATTGACACACTGAAAATAATTATGATTTGCCACCTAACCAGTTCAGGTATGAATGACAGGTGCACTTCTTTCTCAAAGGAAACTTGACTGCTTTGGGACATTTCCATTACTGGTCAGTTCCCTCACAGTGGAATAACAGTAAATATGGAGGCAAGGCTGTAAGTATGCACACATCAGAGTTAGAAGAAGGGGAGTATGTGTGTCCCTTCAACTTTTATTTCTTTTTCCTTCCTTTCTTCCCTCCTTACCTCCTTCATTCCTTTCTTTTTCTCCTGGGTAACTGTATTTATCCTGATGAGATTCCAAATTTGATTTTAAATGAGTGTATTTTTAAAAATGGAAAAAACAATGATTTTCTATTATAACCTCTCTTTTGTTGGTGAACAGTACATTTAAAAAAGAGTGATATCCAAAGGTCTTCTTTTAAAAATCTCAACATTTTGAGGCTAGGAAGGCTTATAAAGGACCATATTATAGTATTCAATTCACAGATGAGAAAAATCTAAGCATAGAGAAGCTGGAAAGCAAGATGAAAGTTTCTTTATGTGGTGTTGTGCCTTTCACCACCAATAGGAAATATAACTTGAAATTTCCCGAGCTTGATTTTTCTGTAGTCACAATTCAAAGAGACAGTAAATTTTCCTTTATCTAGCAAATGCCTGAGGACAAAAAAATAAGGGCAAAGTTGAAAATTACTAATCAAAATATAGTATGATAAAGTACAATGGTTACTAAATGCCAGTTGGTGACAAAGTTTTCAGTGGTCCATAGCAAAATGTGAAAAAAAAAATAATGTGACAAGTTTTTAAACAAGACAATCTCTTCCTTTAAATAGCCGTCACTTATTGTATAATTATGAAATTCTTACTATTTTGGTGCTAAGATAGTCCTTTCTCTTTTCCTTGTCTGTGACTAGGAAAACTAAAAACACATCTCCTTTCTACATATATATAAAACCCTGCTGCATTAGATGTCTGTGACTAGGACAACTAGAAACATATCTCCTTTCTACATATATATAAAACCCTGCTGCACTAGTTATCTACTGTGTATCTGCTGTGTAACCAATCACCCCAAAGCCTGGCCACTTAAAACAAATGTTGATTATCTTACACAGTTTCAGGAGCAGCTTAGTTGGAGGGCCTGGGCTCTCATGAGGCTACAGTCAAGAGCTAGGATGGGGCCTCTGTCATCTGATGACCTGGACAGGTAGAAGGGTCCTTTTCCAAGATGGCTCACTCACTTAATTGTCAGCAGAAGGCATGAGTTACTCTGATGCTGCTGGCCAGGGGTTTCGGTCCTCTCCATATGGGTCTCTCCACACTGCAGTTCATGGCATGAAAATCTTCCCCCACAGAGAGTGACCCAAGACAATGAAAACACCCATGATGTAAGTCATACACCATCACTTCTGCCATATTCTACTGGTAACAAAGACCACTACAATGACCAGGGTATGAATACCAAGAGTCAGGGGTGATTGAAGACCATCTTGGAGGCTAGCTACCACAATTCCATTCTTAGGAAATTATTTTACTAATTCATGAAATCAAAAATCTGAGGATTACTATTCTAGTAGAAAGGACATAATAAAAGTTGAAAGTTAAAAGAATGTTGATCTAGTTATAACTGAAACTCGTAACGGTGAATAAGTCCTATAATTTTTGAGGTTTCAATTTTTTTTAGGTGAAAAGGGGGCCGGTCTTGATAGGTTTCAGATAACCTTTCTCAGTGTTAACATTCTGTAATTTACAATTCCATACTAGCTAAGATGAGTTAATGGTACAGTCAAAATTTGAACTCAAACAGCTAGACTGCAGAGCCCATGCTACCTTAACATTAGGAAGTAAATAAAAATGAAGGGTAATAAATGCTAAGCAAATCAAATAATATTTTGCTACTTTATTTTCATCAGTTGTAAAACAGAGAGAACAATCCCATCCCACTCCATCCTTATGAAGTACTTCATAAGTACTAACTGTTTTCTTTATTGACTTTGGACATTCCTTCATTGTAATGTCCATTTTGAGAAATGTGTCTTTGTACGGACTTGTAATATAACAGTAATTAGAGTAATATGAAATTTCCATTCTAAAATCACTATATTGTTTAGTATATTGTTATGACATCAGTTCCAGATAACTTTGCCATAGAAATGATAGGGATATTAATATCTATAGTGTGGTAATCTTTTGTACAGAGGAAAGTGGGATAGTGGTAATTTTTATCTTGTTTATTTTCCTGTCTTTCTTTTTCTAAGAATCATTTTTAACTTGTTAGAGAAACTTTATAATAGCTTAGTTTTTAATTAATCCATTTTGCTAGTATGTTTTCCAAGAACATCAACTGCTATGCAAATAAATGGGCAAAAAAATCATACTATCATGGTTTAAAGTTCTTTACCCTTTTCTCTTATTTTTTAAAAAAGTAACAACATACATAAGCTGACATCAAATTCATGATAATCTCAGCTAACTTTTTCTCTAAATTTCCTCTGAATGTACTTCTTTGTCTCCCAAATACTAATGCTCTTCTGTACAAAATCAGAAGCAACTCAAATGGAAAAACTCCTTTGGTATTATTATTAAGAGACAAGGAAAGCCCTGGTCCTTGGACTGCTCCATGTTTAATGAAGGAACTTTTTGTCATGAAACCCAGGCCAGAAGGTAATAAGCAAAATTATGCAAAATTTCTCAAAAATATTGCCACAAAAATTAGAGGCAAAATAGCATTGTCAAATCGGCTCTTCATTTTAGGAACCTGAGACAAGACAAAAAGTCACCTTGGGAAGAGTTAAGACATTGTTTCCACTGCTCTTAACTAACACAGGAGAAAAAGCACTTAAGGTTTCAGGCACTCAAGAATGAAAATTGTCTTTCAGACAGTTGGAAAGGACCAGAAAAAAACATTTGTTGGAATAAACAGAATGTGCCTTGGCTTCTGTGGTCAAAATTTCTGGGACTCAGCTGAAACAAGATTCTGGCTTAAGACTTATATGGTTTTCATCACTCCATAAACATTAACATTATTGATGCAGATCTGTCAGTTGAAATATTCTACCCATATCCTTTACTGCAAGGAATTTTCTTTTTACTCATTCATCTCTAGTGACAAATTTGTAGCACTTACAAATTTAAAAGACTGTCAAAATCTAATAATGAAATCTTGAAGGGAGTCATGTGGGGTACAGATCAGAAAGAACCAAAATTAATTTCAGGAGATTTACTGCATGGTTAGGGGTCACAATGAGGCAAATTTCTCTCTACAATGTGAAATCTACAGAAGCAATACCTTCCCAGAGGTAAAGAAAAAGTAGAAAAGGAATTAGTGCTAGTCAAGGCATGGAACAAAAGTTAGAAACACATTAAAGAAACCAATGCACAGGCAGCATGGAAAACCACATATTGTCTGTGACTTAAACGGTGTCCAGGCACCATTTAATGGCTATTACTAAGAGTCCAACATACTTTTCCAATACTGAGATAACTCACCTATGAAACTTTTCTATCTCAAGAGGAACTGAACTTAAATATATGAATTCTCTATCTTTTCCCCAGGAAAGGTTAAGAAACATAGAAAGATGATTTAAAAAGAAATAGTTTTTCCCCTTACCGAATTCTCTATGATGTACCTGGTACAAGAGAATTTCAATGGCTTGGAGCAGGTGTTTGTCTCGACACCTTAGTGTTAAGTGCCTTGAGGAAGAAAAGTCAGGAGGAAGTTGCAGGCTGCCACATTACAATTGCCACATGCAAGGAATCCAGTTGAGAAAGGAGTTCACAATTCAGGCTTGGGTTATATCGGAGACCATACTGGATAAGACCTGGGGCAACAACTCAAAGTCAGGCTACAAAGCAGTTGCCTCCTAACAGAAGTAAGAGTTAACATATCAAAGACTGATGCCAAGCAGGTTGGTTTCCCACAGGAGTACAGCTCTTTGCACAGTGTGCTGAGGAAAGAGTGGCCAAGTGTTTAAGACACTCCTGATAGAAAGCTATCACTATCAATTAGGTGCCTGCCTCATAATGTCTCCAATGTTGGAAATTCAAGTCTTGAGACCCCAGCCCACTTTACTAGGCCCAGGGAAGGGCTGGCAGTCCCTCAGCCATGAATGCTGAGGCAACAAAACAGGAGAGGAGGCAAAACTTATGCCACACTCCACCATAACTCAATCTTCCTAATCCTTCCCTAATGACTAAACCTAAAATTCTCATAACCCAGGGTTTAGGAATCCTGTTCCTCACTGTAAGTTCTCTTGAGATCTGGTCCCTTCAACTTCTTCCATAGGGTCCCAAACGCAAGTGCCATAGGAGGCAGAGTTGTTATTCAATGGCAGAGTGCGTATTAGCCTAGTGTGCCGCACACTCTGGTCTGACTTTCCTATGGGTGCTGTAACAAATCGCCACAAACTGGGTGGCTTCAAGCAACAGAAATTTATTCTCTCGCATCCGTGAGCCTAGAAGTCTGAAATCATGACACTGGTAGTTGGTTCTTTCTGGAGGCTCTGAGAGAATTTGTTCCATACTTCTCTCCTAGTTTCTGTGTTACTGGCAAACTTTGGAACTCCTTGGCTTACAGTTGCACAATTCCAGTCTCTGTCTCTCTTCACAGGTGTTCTCTGTCCATGTATCTGTGTTCTCTCTCTCACAAGAACAGTGATCACTGGATTAGGATCTATCCTAATCCATTATGGCCTCTTCTTAACAAATTATATCTGCAAAGACTCTCTTTCCAACTAAGGTCATGTTCTGAAGTTCTGAGCAGGCATGAATTTTAGAGAGACACTCCTCAGTAAGTACACTCAAAAAACTGATCACAAGCATCGTTCAAAATATTTATTCCTAAATAGCTGGATATTTATTTCATCTTCCCCCACCAAAGGACAAAAATGATTATAGAGTTCTTCACTATGGAGATTTTAGAGACTCCAAGGAAAAACTCTGAAATCTGGCATGTAGACATTTCCCATCTCCCCTCAGGAGGTCCTGATAAAGTAAACTCTGCTAGTGAAACAAACCTGTTACATACAGCAAAGTTGCCTTCACCTTTGTCTGGCCATATTATTGAGCAGGAAAAAGCTGAAAAATAATCTCCATCCTAAGAGATATCAAGATAATAAATGCAGTAGGAGGAGAAAGAACCTAACCAGAAGAAACAGATATAGGAGGTACCCCTCTGGTTTATATTCTTGTTGTTGTTGTTAGGTGCTGTCGAGTGGTGTCCGACTCATAATGACCCTTACAGGGTTTTCAATGGCTGATTGTTTCGGGATTGCCTCGGGAGTGGGTTGCCACGTCCTTCTCCTGTTTTTGTGGTGCTGGGAATCGAACCTGGGACCTCAGAGACAGCAGAGTGGTGCTCTACCAACTGAGCTAAATCCCAGCCCAGTTTATATTCTTAGGGAAATTAAATATTATAGCTAAAAAATTAACAACAACAACAAAAAGAACTAGAGGTCAAGAGAGTACTTTTTAGGAATTAAAAATAGGATTGCTGGCCGGGCATGGTGATATACACTTGTAATCCCAGCACTCAGGAAGCTGAGGCAGGAGGATTAACATGAGTTTGAGGGCAGTGTGGGTTACATGGAGAATTACAGACCAGCCTAGCTAGGTAGCAAGACCCTGTCTCAAGAAAAAAAACCCAAACAAACAAACAAAACAAAAATAATATTACCAAAATTAAATACTCAAATTGATTAGAAGATAAAATTGAGGGGCTCCCCTATTATAACAACCATACCAAGAGCTGAAAACTCAGAAAGAAGAGACAAAAATGTTCCACTGAGCAGGTATGGTGTCAACCTAGCAGAGTTAGACAAAGAGAAAACAATAAAATATATAGCAAAAAATAACTTCCCAGGGGTAAGGGACACATTCAGATTATGAGTGGTATGGGAAGTATCCAGGCTGAGGTTTAGCTCAGTCAGCAGAGGTGTGCTCTGTGCTCTCTGAGGCTCTGAGCTTGATCCTCAGCATCACAAGATGGGAGAAATGTGGCAGCCCACTCCCATCGGCAGCCCACTCCTGAAACAATCAGCCATTGAAAACCCTATGAGGATTGCTAGGAGTTGGACTCAACCTGATGGCACCTAACAACAAGAAGTGTCCAGCCCAATGAACAGAAAAAGACAAGCACATAGGCATATAAAGGAAGATGGAAAAAGAATCCATAAATTCAAAGAAAAACTTGTTTTCAAAGAAATGAGAATCAGATCACCATCAATACCATTGGATAGTAAAAAATAACAGAATGAAAGAAGGAAAATCTTTAAGAAAAAAATTATTTTCAACCTAAGTCTATATCCAGTGAAATGATCATTCAAGAATGAGAATAAAAAACCTCTTTTGACATGCCAACCATTTATATACCTCAACAATTCTCCACTAGTGGTAAATATTTACTTATTTTTCCTTTTTAATTTTCTACATACTGTGAGTGAAATACATGCTCTGTCACATTAAACTTCTTAAAGTTTAAAGCAAAGATTACTTCTATGACTTTCTTTGTTTTCACATCACTTACAAATACTTTTAAAATGGCATGTTACATTTCCAAAATGGTACTCAGATTCAAAGAGTTAAGTGACAGCCTTCATGAGATTATTACAAATTTTGGAACACATATATATTTTTCTTCCATAGAAAAGCCCATTTTCTACCCTTAATAAGAATCTCCAAAATCAGTTTCTCTTGCCAAAGAAAAACCAAAAGGAAAAACCAAACATGTATTTAAGATAAAAGGCCTTAGGCATATAAAGCTATGAAAGTAGTATATCAAAGTATTTATGAGAAAGCTTGCTTTTACACACTTATGTAACAGAGGCTGACAATATCAGAATTGTAAATTTGAAGCTGACATCATTTTA
Organism: Pedetes capensis; assembly: GCA_007922755.1. Lineage (NCBI taxonomy): Eukaryota > Metazoa > Chordata > Mammalia > Rodentia > Pedetidae > Pedetes > Pedetes capensis. The sequence continues at coordinate 35,372 of VMDO01016210.1, read as the reverse complement.
TATAAGAAATAAATATACTATCACTTGGTATAGAGAATAATATTTATATCAAGTTTCCATGGTAAACCCTAGTGTTTCTGTTCCATGACAACACACATTGTATAATAAATCAATAAATTTAAAATGTACAAAAACACAAAAATAATAAATTAAAAATGAAATAACAGTTTCTTATAAGAGTACGAACAATTATACCATAAACCTTGTCTCATTTTGTTTGTGATATGCATAAACAAGAAGGGCAACTGTTTTAAGTCCTCTCTTCAATAATATATACAACATGCTTAAAGACTTCTAGTGGTACTAAAGGATAACCATTATGCAATATAATTTAGCTGTTAAAACCACAGATGTTGAAATAGATTTAGCCTCAAATCTTGCCCCTACTGTTAGCAGATTCTTAACCTCTCTGAGCTTCAGTCATTTTGTCTTTAAAATGGGGAAACAATAATAGCTAGCTCTACAGAATTAGGATGATGAAAGTCCTGAGAAGGACAGAGTTATACTGCATGACTTCAAAGTTACACTACTTTTACTAATAATGCATTATAAATTTGAACTGATCCTCTGGAATCTTCCAAATTAATTCAATTAGATATCAATAATTTTCTTTCAATTATACCATATATTCTCAGTCTAACCCGCACACTTTCAATGGTTTTAGAGGACTACAAAATCAGATTCAGATTAGAATCATGTGTGGACTGGACTCTTGTGAGAGAGCTGGAGCTCTCTGCATGCAATTCTAATCTGCATCTGATTTTGTAGCCCTCTAAAACTACTAAAGATTAGATTTGAAAATATACAGTAAGTCTGTAAATTTGGGGGAGCAAAACCAGGGCAGAATATTAAAATTCAGGGATATTAAAACTATCACTTTGTTCAATACAGTTGTCTTCCTTATCTACAGTTTTGCTTTTCAGTTTCAGTTACCTCAGTCAATCATAGTCCAAAAGTCTTAAACAGAAAAGCCCAGAAATAAAAAATTCTTAGGTTTTAAATTCCACATTGTTAGGAACAGTGTTATGGAATTTCACAGTCTCACTGTCTCTCCTAGCTAGAACATGAATCATCCCTTTGTCCAGTGTATCTATGCTCTAGACACTATCCGCTTGCTTAGTCACTTAGCAGCTGTCTCATTAGTAGTTCAACTGTCCCAGTATCCAGTGTTTGTGCTCAAGGAACTCATATTTTACTTAATAACGGCTCTAATGTATAAGAGTAGGGATCCTGGCAATTTGGATATGCCAAAGAGACACTGTGTAGTATTTCTTTTAAGTGTAAGGGTGAAAATATAGTAAGATATTTTGAGATATAATTTTTTACAGTATATTATTATAACTGTTCTGTCTCATTATTAGTTATTATTAATCTCTCATTGTGCCTAACCTATAAATTAAACTTTATCATAGGTATGTATAGTAAAGCTAAAAACAGCACACACACACATACACACACATACAGGGTTTGGTAGTAGGGTTTAGCTCAGTTGGTATAGTGCTGCTCTGCACTCTGTGAGGTCCTGGGTTTGAGCCCTGTAGTTGTTGTTGTTAGGTGCCCTCTAGTTGTTTCTGACTCATAGCAACTCTCATAGGATTTTCAATGGCTAATTGTTTCAGGATTGCCTTGGGAGTGGATTGCCACCTCCTTCTCCCATTTTTGCGGTGCTGGGAATCGAACCCGGGACCTCAGAGACTACAGAGTGGTGCTCTACCAACTGAGCCCTAGTACTGCAAAAATGGGAGAAGGACCTGGCAGCCCACTCCCAAAACAACCCTGAAACTATCAGACACTGAAAAAACTATGAATAGCAGAGAGGCGCTGACAGAGTGCTGGACATGGCACAGTGCTAGGCAGTGTTTCATTCTGTTATACACAGCATCACTATGAGTCAGACTTGACTCAGCAGCACCTAACAACAACAACAACAACAAATGCTTTCAGGCATTCTTTGGGGATTTTGGAGCCTATCCCCTGTGGATAGAAGGGGAGGGGTTTGGAGGGCAACTTCAACCCTGACTTGTCATTTTAAGAGCTATAAGAATTAAAATTAGCTGGGCGTGGTGGCAAATGCCTGTAATCCCAGCAGCTTGGGAGGTGGAGGCAGGAGGATTGCAAATTCGAGACCAGATGCAGTCTGCGTAACTTAGCAAGACCCTGTCTCAAAAAGTAAAAAAAACTGGGCCAGGGGTGCAGCTCAGTGGTCCAGCACTTGCACAGCATGCAAGCGCAAGGCCCTGGGTTCAACCCCCAGTACCGCAAAAAAAAAAAAAAAAAAAAAAGAATTAAAATTAAAACACTGTTATCTATAGGAACACTCAGAGACAGCATGCTGTGTAGCACTACCTTACATTCTTGCAGATATGCCTTTTGTCCAAGAGTAAAGCAGCAGTGATAAGCCAGCTACACATAACATAAACTAGATAACCTTCCCTAGTCAGCTATTTCAATGAAACTTCAGTTGTGTGAGCTGAGGTAAAAATCAGTGTTTCAAAATGGGATCAGGATCTATAGTGACTGTCTGTCCTAGCTCTCCATCTTAAGACAGGTGAAACCAGGTTGTCAGATGGAGATATTCAGGGTTAAGTGGCCCCAAGTAATAAAACAGTGTCCAAATACTTGCAAAGGAAGACAGATTGTTACATTTCCCAACAGATAGCAGGAACCATTAAAAAAAAAAAAAAGCATAATAGGCCCAGGATACTGAATTTTCAGAGTCATCTCATGAGATGTATAGAAATCAAGCATAAGAAGAGCTAAGCATTTGAAAAATTAAAAATTATTATCACTAAATAATGTCATAAATTGGTACATTTTGAAATATTAATTATTAGTTAAGTATAACAAGGAGAGTACCTACCATCTGATCCCACCTGATCTTGGAAGCCAAGTATGGTTCGGCCCTGTTAGTCCTTGGATCTGAGACCACCTGGAAATACCAGGTGCTGCAGGCTAGGGAAAAAGACCTGGCAATCCACTCCCAAAACAACCCGCCATCAAAAACTCTATGAATAGCAGAGAAGCACTGACATAATGTCTGGCGTAGGACAGTGTCAGAGAGCATTTCGTTCTGTTGGACACAGGGTTGCTATGAGTCGGACAACACCTAACAACAATATAACAAAGAGACATTGAAATCAAAGTTCCTTCAGGGCATAGACCATATATTTTGTAATTATCAGAGTTTATAGCACATTGCCATTGAAATGTTGATCTAATTATTTGATGAATGATCAAATGAATAATATGAAACTATATATGTATAGTGCCTGCAGCCGTACCATTGTGGCATTCTATCATTAGATCTCAGAAGCTAAGCAGGGTTGAACCTGGTTAGTATGTAGATGGGAGACCACCTGGGAACACCAGGTGCTGTAGGCTTGGGAGAAGTACCCAGCAACTCACTCCCAAAAAACAATCAGCCCTTGAAAAACCCATGAATAGCAGAGAAGTACTAACAATAGTGTTTTGCATGTTGTACACAGGGTCGCTATGAGTCAGCCACCAACTCGACAGCACCTAACAACAAAGACAATATATGTATAGTATCATATGCATAGTATATATTTGTATAGTAATGACATGGAAAACATTTTTCATATAATCAATGAATCTAGAGCCCTAGGAACAATATTTCCAAAAACTTTAGGTCCTCTGTACTAGAATGGCTGGGGTTTAGTTCAGTTGGTAGAGTACCTCACTGAGCTCTCTGAGGCCCTGGGTTCAATCCCCAGCACTTGCAAAAACAGGAGAAGGATGTGACAACCCACTCCCAAAACAATCAGTCATTGAAAACCCTATGAGAGTCAGACCTGACTTAATAGCACCTAACAACAACTATACTAGAAAGAGCCATAATATTCTTAAATTTTTTGTGCTTTGTAACATTAGTTGAAAATTAAGATGCTCTTCTCAACTAGTATTCCATCTTAAAATGAAGCCCTGTCCTAGTCTATTAGGTGATCAAGAGAGGGAATGACTATATATGTCAATTAAAGCAATTATAGAACAGAAAGATGTTGGAATGAATATCCATCAAGTTAGCCTTAGAACACATAAGAATCATCAGAGTTTTGGAAGGGAAAAAACCCCGGCAAAAGTGCCCTATCTTGGCTGAGTAGCACTATTAAATTCAGATGCAGGGTTCTATTTAGTTTGGATAGGTCCCAGCCACAGAACAAAGTCAGTCTGTCTTAGTACCATAACTGAATTCTACAAGTTAACAGCTTTTCATGAAAAGCTGCCATTTCAAAATGTCAATCAAATCTGAGCATAAGTGGGAACTCCTGCAGAAATAACCAGCTGCAGGTTTGAAAAACACTTTTCACTGAAAGTGGAAACACAAAAGATGTTTGAACGGGATCTCTTTTCATTCCTGTAACAGTAGACGGCCATTTTCACAACATCAAGGACAGAAAACAGAGGACAAAATTGCAAATAATGTCTTGAAAGGGTTATTTGCAGGGGTGATGACTGATTCAAGTTACAAATGACAGAATTATTGGCAAATGGGTACTCATTAATATGAAATTGTTTGTTTCTTATTAAGTCTCAGGCTATTTCTTAAATTGCACTTGAATGATTAGACCATACAGAACGAAATATAGCCCTAAGTTTTGACATTTATTTTCAACTTGTTTACAAAAATTGATAATGATATCCCTTGACATTATGGGAGAAAAATCTACTAATTATGGTTTATGAATACATAAAAAAGAAACATTACTTCACTTTTCAGCATACCAAAGATAATAAAAATGTTATTCATCAATATTATACTTATCATCCAAGGAAAAGTCCCTTGTAAGCAATTATATAGTATAGTGAGACTAAATGATAAGAATACTAAGTATGATACAATACAAGAGCTTTTGTGGAAGAAAAATAGGATTCATTCGGGGAGAAAATAAGACTGGGAGATCTGCCACCCATGCTATATCTTCAGAGGCACACAACAACAAAAAGATTAATTAGAAAATAATTTTTAGAGCTGAGGAGATAGCTCACTGGCACAGTGTATACTTTGGTACCTCAAGGCCCCTGCTTTGATCCCCAACACACACACACACACACACACACACACACACAAAGGAAAGAAAAAGAAAGTAATTTTTAAGAAACTGGTACAGCACAAATATCTTCTTATATCACACACTTGAACAAATCTTTTTTTCATTTGCTGGCAGCAATTAGGAGAATAAGTTCATAGAAATGATGACTCCTCTCATCATCAATGCAATGGTCACTCTATGCAGTAGAGATGACCTCAATGTCAATTTTCTTTTATAGGAATGAGAGGTAGAATCATATCTGTAGTTTAAAAGGCACTACCTGCACTGTACATATACTGGTTAGTTCTATTAGAATGGGGGGGGGTCCCACTGTTAACTGATTTTTATTTATTTGGAAGATTTAGAAAACTTGTTTGAACTTTGTTTATATGTTACTATCTGTACTCTATATTGATATCAATTGAATATGAAAACAAAAAGGAAATTAGAATCCCATCCCCCAATAAATGTTACAAACTGTTCAACCCAGCCCGGCGTGGTGGCGCATGCCTATGGTCCCAGTGGCTTGGGAGGCGGAGGCAGGAGGATGGCAAGTTGGAGACCAGAGGCAGTCTGCATAATTTGGAGAAACCCTGTCAAAAAAAAAAAGGGCTGGGGTGTAGCTCAGTGGTCCAGCACTTGCAGAGCATGCAAGCGCAAGGCCCTGGGTTCAACTCTCAGTACTGCAAAAAACAAAACAAAACAAAACGAAAAAAAACCCTGTTCAACCCAAAAGGTGTGTTCATGTGTTATGACATAATTCAGGAACATAAGAATTTATCTTAAATAAATTTTTTTTAAATTTATTTTTTAAAAATTTGGACTTTCACTACTTTGTTGACACAAAAATTTGCTACATTTACCTCAACTGTAGATTAATTTAATTTAATAGGTAGAGTCAAGTAAATATACTTATCTCTTGGCAAATAGTGACGCTTTGGTTCCATATACTTGGGAATTTCTCTTGGCCTCATAATCAGCAAAAACAGCCCTCAAATAAGCATTTAATAATAGGGGAAATATTTGTATCTAACATTAAGTAAGCAGAAATATTCATAATAAATCTCATTAATCTTCCTTAGTTACCCTGAATCTCCCCCAAAGAGCCACAACTCATGTTTCACTCTTCACCATTACAAAGAAAAATATTCTTTATCCTAATTTGAGCAAATGAATTTTGTTTTAATAGGTGTATTTCTAAATATGGGATGGTTAAGGCTTGGCACATCGTGTCTTTTGCATCACCTTAAGAACTTTTCACCTAGTACTACAGTGTTCATAGCTCTTCTTATATCCAGTATTTAATTCTGAATCTTTTAATTCTTGTGTTCAAGCAGCTGTACCAGGTGGTAGAGATTGTTAAAAAATTTGGTAGTGGAGGGGGTCATGAGTTGGTTACTAGTTGTCACCCAAAGATAACAGCTGCTTTTATTGGGATTATTACAAATGCAAATGGTAAATGTGGTAAAAACCATATACTAGATTTTAGTTTGAATGTCTAAAGCTATCACACAAAGCACTCATCTGCATTCCTTGTTTATGGGAATGAAATATGTAGTTATTTGAAGTCCACAATATGTATACTGTGTTTGTAATAACTGCAGATTTTACAAGCACATTATTCTTTCCATTAGGATTAAAACCTCACCGAATAGCAATTTGTGAAAGAATTCTAGCAGGGCCCAGAGCCCAGAACTCTGACCTCTGATGAGATGCTTGGCAGCAACAAACTCTAGGTCTAGGCAAAACATCTGGTTTGAGTTAGACTTCCTGAAAAAATAGCCCCTGTACTGGGGAAACTGGTATTCACTCAACTTTGTATATATACTTTGACTGACTTCAACACTGCTATCGGAAAAAAAAGAAGAAAAAGAAAAGACTCTGCTAGAATGCTTGTCAATCAGGACAGACTCCTTGGTGGCCCCTCCAGAGTTAAGCACTCTTATTAGATATAACAGTCTATTTCTCTCCATATTCCTTGAGTAATTTTCCATATTATAGCATATGGAGTCTACAGTAATGTTAAAATAAGACCAGGTTTGTTACTAACAAACATAATACATTTCTTTAATCACCCTAGGATAGAAATCACTGGGTAAGTTGAACTTCATTCTGTTTATATGTATGAAGGGAAAAAAGATAAAACCGTAACATGTTGAGGGTTTCTATAAATATGGCAAATAGTGAAACTCAAAAAAAATTACATAGCTTCTAACTAGTGTTCCTTTATTCTGAAAATTACAAACTTAAATGTAGTTGTGATGTTTATTGTGAAGAGGCTGGGTTTTTGTTTTAATCTTCATTGCAAATTTGATAAAAAAATAAATCCCACAATTGGAAAATTATTCCATATGTACACACACACACACACATACACACACACACGAAAAATGCTCTGGATTACTATGCAAATGTGAAACAATTTGGAGACAGAATATTATTTAAAGGTTCTACTCATTTTCATCTTCTGATAAGACAAATGTGGCAATCCATCCATAGTAATTAATGTAAGTCGAGTTCATTTAAAACTTGAAGAGTGATTAAATTATTCCATCTTCTTAGATAAGCACACAGTCTTTTGAAGCAAAGTTCTTATATATCAGACTGAAGATGGCCCAAAACCATGAATAGTGTTATAAAAGGAAAGCATAATATCTAGGTAAACTGGGTTTTATGGCCAAAGGTTGATGTACAGTCTTATCAGGCACATAAGAGCAACACATTCCAACATAGTACTTTCTACCTTGCCTGTGATTTGATTTTGGCTTCTAGTTAAAGCCAAGTGTAACCCAATTTATCCCATTGTCAATGTGTAAGATCCAGGTTGTATGGGATAATGATTGGAAGCAGATTCACTTTGAAGGACCTGAGAGAGCTTTGTCAATCTCAGATGGTGGTAAATTGCCATTTTATCTACTATATACCACCTTAATTTAATTATTACCTTTGTGGGTAGAGGTACAAATGTATTTAAATTTAGTCTTTTGAAAGAACAGGGTGGAAGAGAATGCAAATTAATAGTTGTACATTTCTTCAGGTACAAATTTACTTTTCCATTCAGTAGCACTGCAAAGGACTCTATGGAATAGTAAGTACCGTTATAAAACATAACTATCATTCTCCCACAGGTATCCACAGTCTGCAAAATCCCACTTTTATCATAGTTTTGGGACTGATTTTGGAAGGACTGTAATTATTTACACTCGACTTACAGGTTAAAAAGAAGTCTTATTTACCAACTCAAGCCAGATTCTGCACAAAGGTCCTCAAAAGTTCTCATGATACACACACTTGTCTACTTGTCACAAATACAGATAGTTTTTACTATAATGTTACAAATATTATTCAGTAAGTTATAACATCTTAACACTAAATAATTTAAAAGAATATTTATATTTCTACCATAAAGTCATTTTTTTCTGCTCTAGTATGAATCAACAAAATAATCATAGAAAATAAAAAGTAAAAAAAATTGCTTCTCCAAATTATGTTTCTTGAATCCATAATTTTTACGTATTTTCACATAAAGTTTCCATTTTTCAGCTTTGGGTAAATACCACGTAGCTCCAATTTAGCACCTTTTCTTTCCACATTTTTGCAGCTTCCTTTTTCGAATACACACAACCCCTGTACGTTACTTAGTTTGCTATAAAACTAATGTTTCTCTAAGAGATATTAATTTCAACACAAAATAAAAGTTAATAAGAGACAATAGGACAAAGTCCTGTCTAATTTTTTGAAAGACTCAACTGTGAAAATATTATAAGGACACATGTGCTTTCTCACTTCAAATCAAGGACAAAGTAAATTTGTTTGATTCACTTTAGAAAGAAAGGTTTGTTGTTGTTTTTTTTGGTGGTGCTTGGAGGCTGCACTCAGGGCCTTGCACATGCTTTTTGCAAGTGCTTTACCACTGGGCTACACCCCCAGGCATTATTATTATTATTATTATTTTAATCTTGAGACAGGGTCTTTGCTAAGTTACACAGGCAGTCTCTAGCCTCAAACTTGTGACCCCCCATCCCCACCCCGGCTTGGCCTCCCAAGTCCCTGGCATTACAGGTGGGCGCTAACATGCCTGGTTGGGGTATTTTTAAAATTTTTGTAAAATGTATGCAGTGTTATCATACATATTTATATGTAATCATACTGTAGGTATATAGTGGGGAAATTTAGGAATAAAATTCTTAGAATAGTTGTTACCTTTAATGCCTAAATAATTTTTGAAAGACTACGTAGGTCAGAGCACAAACATAAGTGTCTATGACTTAATACATGTAGATTTTTCATATTGTTTGATGATGATAAAGAAGAAAGTCATTATCCTAATTCTGAAGGCTATCCTGATGGGGAAACTCAGAATCACTGCTATCCTCCTTATGATAAAATCAGGAAGTAAACATTTTCTCCCTGGTACAACTTTGGATTATATATAGCGAACCCTGTGAGCACAGATCAAAAAAGCTGAATATAACAATGATTTGATACAAACAAATAAGTGGTGATTTTGTGTTCTACTAGTATTTCTATACTAGAATTAAACAGCAAATTTTCTCTCCAAAAAGGCATAAAGCCAACATCACTGCTAACCTCGTTCCTTTTTCAGAGGTATGGCCACAAAGGCACATTTATAAAATAAGCTCCCACTTGTTAAAACTGTAGCATTGCCACCATCACTAGAGTCTCACCTTAGTGACTTAAATAAATATAAACAAAGTAATAAACACTATATGTTTTATAGAGTTCTATGAACCAGGCAAAAAAATAAAAAAATAAAAAATAAAAAAAACACCCCACCTTACTAAATAACCTCCTGGCAAATGCAAAAGAAAAGCTAAATTGGGTTTGCTCATATTTTCTGAGTTCCCAGAATATGAGAAGCAGTAGGGGGAAACCTAACTCATTTAACCAAAAGACTTTCTTATTTCATTTTCCACATTGGCCTTTCTGGAAAGCACCAGGAAAAAGTATTAAACAAGAAAGAATAAAAGAAATAGAAAAAGGCAATCAATATGATAAAAGTTACTTAGGTATTTAAAAGGTATCTTGTTTTTTATTTTATGTTTCATGAGGATGGTGATGGTAATCTTGCTACTGACTGATGGTGTAGAATGAAAACAAGCTCTGTAACAATGAGACATGACGGCCTGCTACTGCAGGTGGCCAAAACGTCCAGCAAGTAAGCTACCTGCTTCACTTTCCCATCAGTTAAGTGATGGTAAAACTCTCCATGCTACCACTGCTGTCACTTGGCTGCCATGGAAAATGTTTATTCAGAATTGAGGAACAGAAGAACATATTAATGGCTACTGTCATACGAAAACTTTTCAAAAATATATTGTTTCAGACTTGTTAATATACTAAAGGATATTTTGTAAAGTTTGAATATAATTTTCGAGTCATCACCTGGATGACATCAATAACAACACTTATTTTAAATAAGCCCAGATTATATACAGTTGAATAAATTTTAATTTGTTTTCATTTAAGGTCTTCTAAAGTTGAGCCCAGCATGCTAAAGAAAAATATTAAACTATCTGTAACCCTGTGTCAACATATGATGCTACTGGGAATGGTAAGTGAATTAATTTTCCAAGGAAAATTAATTACTTATGACTTACAGTTGTAAAAGCAAACAACGTAACTCTGGATTAGGACACATTTAATTTCTGTTTGTAGTAGCGATTAAATTAATTTCATATAATTCATGGTATGTAATAGAAAGCAGAACAAAAATGAAATTCTAGACAATGACTGACAGAGGAAATGTATCTATTTATGAAGCTGATCCAAAAATAAAGGTCATGGGTATTAATCACTGGATAATAAACAGTATTTTAATGGTTCTATAATAATGCATTTTTAGCATACTTTTTGTTCAGAAAGCATTACCAAATAAAAAATCTAACACAGAAACACAAAGTAGAAAACTGTAATAATATCCTATAATGCATCCTAATACCCTGTCCTTCTAAAAAGAGGCCATTAGAGTCAGGATTTGCACATATTTTATTTATAACTGATTAATTTTTGTTGACAAAAACTTCGGGCAGCTAAAATTAAATGTCATTAAATGATTTGGAGATGAAGCTCTCAAAATTACAACTAAAATTTCTTCCTCTGGCACTCAAATAGTAAAGTGCCTTTAAGTGGATCATCTGTGATTCATTTGACCCAATTATGCAGCTGAGCACTCCTAAGATAACAGGTTTGGGCTAATAAAGCCCAAGAATACATGCAGAGATGCACATATGAAAATATTCACCTTTATACTCTATCATTTGTCTTCTCCAATTAAGCCAGACATAATCTTTTAATTTTGGATTCCAACTTAGTGGTGTAAGTATTTTAAGATAAAAAAATAATCTTGCCCTGATATTTGTTGTTGCTGTTAGGTACATCAAGTTAGGTCCGACTCACAGCAACCCTCATAGGGTTTTCAATGGCTGACTGTTTCGAGATTGCTTCAGGAATAGATTGCCACGTCCTTCTCCCGTTGCCCTGCTATTAACTGTAATTAAACAGTTTAAAGTAGGTACAAGAAATGTTATTCTCATGGTGTAGTAAAAGAAACCCCACAAAGTCAGAACATGTCATATTCTGGTAATAACCCCTAAGTAGTAACTATCAGTAGAGACCTGGTGAAATCATTGATAGTCTAATTTCTGTTAACAGCTGGGATCGTTTGGCTAGGAGACAGGAAGAACCTTGACAAATACTTTGAAAGTAACAAAAGTAGTTCTGATTTGTGATTTTAGAAAACAGTAGTAATCTCAAACAAAGACACAGCATGAACTTCAGATAAAGGCATAGTATGAACTACAATGTAGATAATGAAAATAAAACTATACTCATACAAAATATACTTTTCTCAAGATTTGACATTTTACAAATTTTAAACTAATGTATTCCTTTTTCCTAGTCATCTTCTATCACAAAAAGACTATTCTCACATTACTCTATTTTTAAAATATATATTTATAGAGTGAACAGCTGTTAATTTATCTAATGCATCTGCAAAGGGAAAAATTACTAAAAATATTTTAAGCTCCATTATAATTTTAAGCTTATCAAACCAAGGAGAAAGCGTGTTGTTACTTTGGAATAGTAAAATAAATACTTTGAAAATAAAATTTCACGGCACTGTAGTTTGAAGAGGATTTTTCTGAAGTAATTCTGCACTGTGAAAAGACTGCAAGAAATTTCTCCAGTCCTAGAGAGATTGTGATACAACCCTACGGAGGTCAAGGCTGATCTGAGAGATAAAAATTCTTTTCTTAAGCGTGATTAGAAAATTTTGGGGCTTTATTTTGAAGAATAAAAACTAAATGAAGTAAAAGAAACCTCACCTTTCTGGCTTGTTTTCCTAAAATTATTTTAAGTGGGACTCAGAACAGACCAGATTGAAAATAATAAGTTTATAAAAAGGCCTGGATAAATCTCTTCAGAGTAGGAGGCACATCCAGCTTTTTGTCAGCTGGTAAAGCTACCCAGGAGGCTGCAGTCACCTCAGCCTCTCAGACAACTTCAACTTAATTTCCTTTCACTTTTGGCTTCACCATAAGGACAGTGTTTTACAGACAAAAAGAGACGGAAAGCAAGCAAGCATGTCTTCTAGACCAGAACGAAACTTTTTTTGCTGTCTACATAAGTGCAGACCAACTGCCCTGGTGAAACCAGAATGCTTTTAAGATCGGCAACCGGTTACACCAACACTCCTTAGAAAACACACAGGAAATACTCTGCATGTTCCCTTCAGTTTGAAATGAATTTCAGAAGTTTCTTCAGGCATCTTTCTTTTATTACAACCCACATTCATATTTCAGTAGAATGACTAAAGGGGAATCACTAATTTTTTATCTAAACTATGACGTTTGGCAAATGTTATATAACCAACTATAAATCTACAACAAGCCTCAAACACTGAAGAGTTGGCAATTACATGATGAGAAACAGCTTGATTATGGGAGAGGAACGGCAGGCCGTCAACAAATAAACAGCTGTTTTTTATTGCCAACTTACAACTAGATCGTGCATCTCAACAAACTGAGTTTGCTTCTTCTGTTGCTATTGTTTTTGTTTTTAACTATTCTACCCTCTTCCACTCTGACCTCCAAAATACGGAGTCAGTTTAAACATTGGATCCGAACCACAACTGAATAATCAGATATACAGGGATAACAAAGCGATATAGACTTACACAAAATTCTGTAGTTAATAACTAACAGCAGTTTAAAGTGTACTTTCTAATTCAACTTCAAAAGCCTATCTTTCCCTGTGCAACACGTTCTGTCATTACTATTTATAAAAAGCAGTTCAGGGAATGGGCCTCCACTTCCTCATTCCTGGATTATGACCACAGCAAAGCCATCATTCTGATTCTTTGTTCTGGAAGCTGCTTCCACCACAGCTTCTTCAGTCTTCCTCCCTTTTAGCAAAAGGGAATCAACATGCTTATACCTGTCAGTGTGAACTGGAAGACCTTGATTTAAATGATTCTATGAATACTTGATAAGCTTAGCGTATAAATAAATAACTGAAATAAAGAGGACTTTAACATCAAAAGGGTTAAAAAAAACCCACTAAAGTAAATGGAATTTGTTAATCTGATGGTCCCATCATATGAAATAAAACCACTTCCACATCTACACCTTTAAGCACTTTCATATATTTTTTTCTTTCTCCTTTTAACACTCCTCCAGAAAACATACTGGTATCCTTATCTGATTTTCCAGCAAGGCATGAAGAAGTAAAATTACTTCCCCAAGGTGGCAAGGAAAAGCCAAGGCTCCTTTTGGTGCCCTGGGGCTGTGTCCTTTCCACTGAAGCACGCTGAAATGATGATGGTGCCAGCAAGAACATTTATGCAATTCAAGTTTAAGGTAGGCTCTGTCTGAGCTTTACTTCTCAGGGAAATTTTCATTAAATATATCCTGAATTAGAACTACTCAACTGCAAGGATGGGCATAGGTCAATGAGCATAGTTCTGTGCCCCAGGTCCAATAACAAACCAAGAATATTAATCCAGAATCCAAATTTCCTTTTACAAACTTAATGATAAACATTACTCCACACAAAGACTACTCCTACCGTACTCTACTGCAAGGTCGCATTTTAGTCAAAAGTCCTCCTTACCATCGAGCAGACTGTGCTGGATGCCTCCTGTATTCTGCTGCCATCACCAGGTCTGTGTGCAGTTAATGCATACCCACAAATCTGTATTTTGAAAAACTCAAAAAGTTGCCTAAATATGTCAATCTGAGTAGCTTTCAAATTGTAAATGAGGGTTGGGTCACTTTTTTAAAAGCCTAGTTGTATTTCAAATATGAAGGGGGCCCTGGGTACGGGACTAGGGAACAAACTACCTCTTCAAAATGCAGCTCAGAGGTGGTCAGAAGGGAGAAGAGCAAAAAGGCACATAAGCAAGCCAACTCAGCAGGAGGAAAGGCTAAGGAAGGCAGGGAAGGACAGAGAGCACACTCAGAACTCTGCCTTCTCCAGTATCTATGCCTCAAAAATAACTGCCACGCTCTGTACTGGTTTGTGGTGGGTACTGAGAAAAGAGAATAACAGATTTTTAAAAATCAATTTCCAAGAATAATCTTTAAATATCAGTCTTTTAAAAAGTAGCAAATAATGTTATGAAGATAACTCCACTTTTACCAAATTCAATATGAGCTTACACAGTAACATACATAGTGTCTCTTGGACTGTTCAGAGCATATAGTTTTGTTCTACTAGTAAGGAGATGTGTGAGTTTGAGAGGTCCAACCAATATCACTAAAACGAAGTCTGCCAACAATCCAATTTTGTTTAAAATTAAATTTCTACCACAGCGGGAAGAGTGAATGAGCAAATGTTGCTAATCACCATGGCTGACGTAGTCTCAACATGACTAGACACTGTCACCAGGACTGCCTGGTCACAACGGAGTAACCCACCCAGGTGCCAGTGCTTCTTCCCATCAGCCTTGTTTACAGAAACTGCAGGCCTGGACCACCCTCCTCTGGGCTATCTTTAAACTCTACAAATGTTGCTCCTGCCTTTGCCAACTCTTCTGGAGAAGTATATGATGAAATGACATAATTTTTAAAGTAAATTTAGGGTTCTAAAGAGAAATGTGGTATGCCACCCCAAAGATGAGATAAAATATAAAACTGATTGCTATCCTTACTTTCATGGAAACTTCCACTATTCCAGATATTCCAAATGCTTTAATTAATTCTTGTCATTTAAATGCTTGACTTCCAAATCTTTATTTATAAATTGTTGGTACTGGGCACATCTGGAAAATGAAAGAGTCTTTCGAAAATAATGCTGGGAAGATGACCTATTTCCACTCTCCTTCTAGGCAGGTTCACATCACCAGATTTGCTGGATATGGCTAACCTCCAAAGAAAACAACCTTTTCTCGGTCATTCAATGGCTGTTTATGAGTATACAACAAGTGCTTTATATACACTCTGAGCTTGTAAGAAGCTCAAGTCCTCTTTTGACCTCACTGTATAGTACATGTACCTCTGTGTGGTGTAATAGCACCAACTTCTCCCGCAACCACCCCCCACCGCTAAACAAACATTTGTCAGAGACTTGCAGGAGATTGACTTTCTTGTCCACTATAGTATCTGTATATAAATGGAGAGTACAAAAATGAAGACCAGCAGGTACCTTACTTTTCCTTAACTCCTTAACTCCTATCTGATTCTACACAGTTATACATTTTTTAAAAATTCCTTTTGGTTTTTGCTTTTTTCCCTTTTTCCTTTTTGTTTGTTGTTGTCACAGTTACTCCCATTCATTGAAAGCTGAGAATGTCAATTTATTCCACTGAGTCTTTGGGACCTTAGAAACTGTAAAGATCTTACCTGCTTCCCTAATACCTTAACATATGGATTCTTAGCCCTCTTTGCCCACTTCGCTTTTTGGCAAGGATTGTTGTTGTTAGGTGCCCTTGAGTCGAGTCTGACTCATAGTAACCCTCATAGAGTTTTCAACGACTGGTTGTTTTGGGATTGTTTTGGGGAGTGGACTGCCACATCCTTCTCCCATTTTTTGCAGTACTTGGTCCTCAGAAAGTACAGAGCAGCACTTTACCAACTGAGCTAAATCTGGCCCTAAGGATTGTTTAGATCATTCATATTCAGTAAATGTTTGCAACAAAACGAAAGAAAAATGTGGACAAAAGCATTACAGGAAAAAAAGAGTCATTTTGTAGATAAACTTCAGGCTCTGGTGTTGAAAGTTAAGGTCCACAAATCAAAAAGCAGTCATGTCCACAGAACCAGGCTTTTCCACTGCACTCACAGTGAATCACGCTGTGGTTAGTTGAAAGTGCTGTTCACATAATAAATTAACCACCTCATTTCCTTCATCACCAAAATATACATAGCACCCCCATACAGATTTGTTTTAATAAAAGTAATAAAGCAAGCCCAGAGGTTATGGCTGTTATGACATAATCACACCTCTGAGATTTAAAAACGCTCAGTTGCACATCATGCCTCAAAAAGTCTTTGCAAGCCCCAGTCCAACAAAACTTAACTGTACTCGTAATTTCTGGCCCCATTTATTCCAAATAAATAATGAAACAAAAGCTGTGAACATGTCAGGAGAAAATTCTCCTTTTCAATTATACATTTGAAAAGAACATATACTTTTTAGTAAAACTGTACGACAAATAGCTTGGGTATCTGATCTGGATTATTACAGAAAATCTATCACCATAGGTAACAGTACCCTAAGATATCAGCTAACTAGCATAGACTCACCCCAGAACAAAGATACACTCTAAAGTTAGTTATTCAAAATGACAAGCAATATTTGTATTTCTTCCTGTGGACTGAGAAACAACCCTCATTCTATACAAATGAATTTCTTTACCTGGTAATGGTATTTAATTACTCAGTATAACAGGGAAAGGGACTCATTAATTTAAATTGTCCTCAATGTAGATTTTTCCTCTTAGAATTTCTTTCCATGATCACTAGGAAGAAAGACATGGCTATACAACTGTCCATAGTAAAAGATGGATTTGGTAGAGTCACGTGCCATGAGTGAACTCGTGCCATAATTCAGTGGGGTCAGTCTTCCTGTCTCTGCATCACATTATAATCACTTTGCAAAGTCAGGGTTCACTGTTCACCTGCACTGCCCAGTCCTTTCTGCAGGATCACATATTTAATGCATGCTGTCACTATAGTGATGATGGCTAACTCTTGAATGTACAATGTAATATAATCTTACCAGTAATTAAATTTACCTGTGCTATTCTTAAAGACCGAGGTCAACACCCCTTTCCCAACATATACATAAAGGAAATGAGTTTATCAACATTCCTGAACAATGTCAGAATACATAGGTTTTAAGTGCTCAGAAGTGGCTCCCCTAATATTTACACATTCTGTTTCTTTTGTTATAATTACCCTAATCTTACAGTACTTGAGTTTTCAACATTTTTTCCCCCCTGTGGTGCTGGGGAGTTGAACCCAGGACCTTCCACATGCGAGGCAAGTTCTCTACCACTGAGCTATAGCTGCAGACCCTCAAACTATTTTTTTCTAATGTGAATATTATTATATTGCACAGATAGTTTTTTTAGCCCAAGTTAAAGTTAAAAATTACATTTAGGATTCTTGCTTAGGATACCAAAGTTATGCACATATAATTATATCAAAAAATTTGGCAAAACAGAAAATTATATCAATACCAGAATTAAACATTGTTAGAGTAATCTTATGCTATTTTTAGTCTATAGGCTATCTGGCTCCATAAAACTAATATTAGACCTACCATTAAACACTTTCTTAGGGCTCTGTATCAAATGAAGTTAAGTTATTAAGATAATCCTCAAATTTTCATATTAATAGATAATTTTGCTTTAAAGGAAACACACTATTCCAATGAATTCCATTACAACTAAGATTTTTCTTCAATAAAGGTATTTTCCTATACTAGTTATAGGTCCTTAGAAATATTGATTTACTGATAATCAAAGAGCATTTCTCTGCAAGTGTTCTCTCTAATCTGTCCTGATAAGAATTATTTCCATGGAGAATAGAATATGCATTGTAGAAAGGGAAAAGGAATGAAGAGATGTATGCTAAAGAATTTTAGTTCTTTCATCAATAACAATCCTTTATTCTTTAATTTTTTTTTTCAGTACTCGAGGTTGAGCCCATTGCTTTACGCATACTTTGCAAGTGTTCTACCACACAGCCACACCTCCAGCCCATTTTTCACTTTTTATCTTGAGACAGGGTCTCATTGAATGACACTGGCTGCTTCAGGCCTTGAACTCATGATCCTCCTGGCTCTGCCTCCTGAGTAGCTGGGATTATAGGCATGTGTCACCACACCTAGCAATAGCAATCCTTTCTCATGTTCCTAGATCATTCTCACATCAACTACATGGCTATTCTAATGCTCTTTGCCCTTAAATTCTCAAAACCTTTCAATGCAGATGTTCCCACACAGTGCTTTCACAGAAAGCTCCAAGACAAAGGAGAACAGAAAGGAGACAGGGTGTGCCAGACACCTCCTATCCCAATATATCTTTCCTCCTATCCCAATATATCTTTTAACTGCTCACTCAATATAGAGAGAATTCACATCCACAAGTTATTTTTCAACTCCAGATTTTAACTAAAATTCCCTAGATGAAGATAATGTTCCAAGATATCTTCTGAAAAGATAATTTCATGTCCTCAGATCAGTGGCTAAATGGCAGATTTAGTAAAGAAACAAGAGCTTTCTTAAAGGGTCAATTAGTAAAGAGCTGTCAAGTGTTACCTCCATAGGTTGGACTACACAAAACACTGCATCACAAGGAATGGTAAGAATGTGGCAATGGTTATTCTGGTAGTTACTTCAGCTTTGAGACAAATCATATTTTGAGAATGTAACAAAGCCTTCATAAGGCTAGTCACCCAAGGTTTGAAAATCACTGAGGCACAAAATTGATGACTATAGCAATGTTCCAGATTAGAGAATGTGTGAAAGGAACAAAATATTTTCAGGTAACTGAGGTCTCAACATTAAGGGTCTAAACAAGCATGGGCCAAACAAAACTTACTAAAGCAAGAAAAAAGGGTATATATGAAAGAGTAAATTGATTTCAGATCAAAGAACATAGCCTTCAGTATGGATTGCGATTCAACATCAACAAAACAAAAATCTTTACAACTGGGTCAGTATCAACTTTACAATAAATGGAGAAAACACTGAGGTTGTCCAAGATTTTGCTTTACTCAGTTCTACAATCAATAACCATGGAAGCAGCAGGGAAGAAATCAAAAGACGCATTGCATTGGGAAAAGTTGTGATTCAAGATCTCTTTAACGTATTGACAAGTAAAGATGTCACATTGCAGACAATGGTGCACCTGACTCAGGCCATGGTATTTTCAGTCCCACCATATGGTTGTGAAAGCTGGACAATGAATAAGGGAGAAGAATTGATCTTTCTGAATTATGATGCTGGAGATGAATATTGAATCTACCATGAACTGGCAAAAGGACCAATAGATCTTTCTTAGAAGTAGTACAACAGAGTGCTCCTTGGATGCAAGGATGACTAGACTGTGTCTTACATACTTTGGCCAAGTTGTCAAAAGGGACCAATCCCTGGAGAAGGACATCATGTTTGGAAGAGTGGCAGGCAGGTCAATAAAAAAAAGGAAAACCCTCAACTAGATGGATTGACACAGTGTCTGCAACAATGGGCTTTAACATAAATAAGATCATGTGCCTGGCACAGAACTGGGGAGTGTTTTACTCTGCTGTACATAGGGTCGCTATGAGTCGGACTCGACTCAACAGTACCTAACAACAACAACAAACTGATTTCACCATCATCTTCATTTATTAGAATTGTTCAATGAATTGTGTTTAAAACTCTATGTTAAAAAGAAAATGGCTTGTTTGAAATTACACACACACACACACACACACACACACACACACACACACACCCCACAAATATTGTGACAGTCAAAAGTCTGGCAGAAAATGATTCAACTTGTAGAAGTAGGACCATGGTCCCTATCCAGCCAAAGAACTGAACAAATTCTTAACTTGAACATAAAAGACT
This sequence comes from Pedetes capensis, assembly GCA_007922755.1. Taxonomy (NCBI): domain Eukaryota; kingdom Metazoa; phylum Chordata; class Mammalia; order Rodentia; family Pedetidae; genus Pedetes; species Pedetes capensis. The sequence goes on along the minus strand of VMDO01016210.1, from coordinate 15,234 downwards.
TAAAACTTTTAAGGATCAAAGTATAAGACTAAAGGAAGAGGATTTTCAATATATTCAATATATTTTCCTGAAAGGAGTTTCATTAAAAGCAAAAAAACAAACAAACATAGTAGTAACAATTCAAATATACCCAACAAAAATTTTTAGTGACAATTTACAAAATTTTATGGTGTATTCATAATAAATACAGTTAAAAACAAAATAAATGATCAACTACACTGACAATTGGGGCTGGGATTTAGCTCAGTTGGTAGGGCACTGTGCTGCAGTCTCTGAGTCTCGAGTTCAATTCCTAGCACCTCAAAAATGGGAGAAGGACCTGGCGATCCACTCCCAAGGCAATCCCGAAGCAGTCTGCCATTGAAAACGCTATAAGGGTCACTATGAGTCAGACACGACTCGACGGCACCTAACAACAACAACAACACTGATAATCAGAGAACAAACTATCTGCAACAATGGTCACAAACATTAAAAGACGGTGTACATGGCACAGGGCTGGGTAATGCTTTGCTCTGCTGTCCTTAGGGTCACTATGAATCAGATCCAACTCAAGGGCACCTAACAACAAAATGCTGATAATCTGCCATTCATTCATTCATTCATTCATTCATTCATTCAATAAATGCTTACTGAATGTCCACTATGTGCCAGACCCTGGGATACACAGATACAGAGGTGGAAATGCCCTGCTCTCTTAAAATAGTTTACACTGTATCAGATGAGACAGCACACAAATGAACAGTCGTTTTCAGAAATTTAAATACTAGTTGTTCTTTTTTGGGTTGGATATAAAATGTCACGTTTCTATATCATAGAGAAAATAAAAACTAGCAGGGAACAAATCTTCACACCCTGCTATCCTCTACCTCTTCCCAACCACACCCCATGAGCTTCTGTCTTTTGAACTCTTCATGACCATTTCCTTCTTTAGGCTATTTCTCTAGGCCTGTGATGCCATCTCCTCAGGAACCTAGACTCCTCTCTCTCAACACCTTCAACTACACCCTCTTCCTACACACATTTAAATACATTCAAATTCTAATCTTCTTCAAAGATTTGTATGCACTTGTCTCTCACATGCTCACTTTTCATTCAGTTACTGTTGTTGTTGTTAGGTGCCGCCATAGCGACCCTCTGTACAACAGGGGAAACACTATTGTCAGTGCTTCTCTGCTGTTCATAGGGTTTTCAATGGCAGAGTGATTTTTGGGAGGGGGTTGCCAGGTCCTTCTCCCAGCCTACAGCTTCAGGTGTTCCCAGGCGGTTTCCCATCCAGGTACTAACCAGGCCCGACCCTGCTTAGCTTCCGAGATCTGACGGGATTGGATGCCACAGGGCTATAGCTGCAGGCTTAATTCATTTCTGATTTCTCCCTCTACCATTCCAATGAAATTATTCTTGTTATGGTTTCTATTGACTTTTTTACATATTAACCTTCTACTTTAAAAATGTATTTACTTGTAAAATACATAAAAACAAAAATTGTATATGTTATTATAACTATATGTGATGTTTTGATACATGTATATGTTGTAGAATGTTTAGGTTAAACATATCTATCTTCTCAAATTATTATTTCTTTATTGTAAAAACAGTCAATATCTTTTCTTCTTTCTGAAATGTATATTACATAATTGTTATCTACAGTCACCCTACTGTGCAACAGCACACCAGAACTTCTTACTCCTACCTTATTGTAATTTAAGTTCCATTGATCAATCCTTCATCTCTGCCTTCCCCCACTTAAAATGAAATACAAAAAGCACATTTCAGTTTACTTTATCTTTCAGTGTTTTACAATATTAATGTTTGCTTCTTCAAACTCTCACCCTTAGATATAACATGTCCTGATTCTCCTCCTACATTACAGATACTGTAATGTACACTGAAGACATCTGCAAACTTTGTCAAAATCTGATTCTGATTCAGTAGGCCTGGGATGCAACCCAAGAGGCTTTGAGTAAGGTATCTTGCTCCTCAAAACAGACCAGCAGCATAGCCTACTAGAAACCCATCCCAGATCAACTATACCAGAATCTGTCCAAAATATTGTATATGCCCATTTAAGCTTGAGAAGTATTAGATACTACTGGTTCTCAAACCTAAGCCAATAAAGCACAAATTACAGTACCCTTCCCCATCAAATCTCTCATCTTATAGATCTGGAAATAGGGTGCAAGAACTTGCATTTCTAAGAAATTCTCAGGTGATATTGATCGTTCTCAACCCTCGCTGTATGTCAGAATTACCTGTGGAATTTTAAAAAGTTTGTTGGCATGTGAGGCCCACACCCAGACCAATTAAACTAAATCTCTGGGGATGTAGTCTAGGCTGGGTATTTTTTAAAGCTCCCCTGTCCAATCTTAAGGTTTCTAATTTAGATCACTTAAGAATAAGGGAGGGGAGTAGTGGTGAAAAGAAAATAGTGGAGGCTGGGATGTAGCTTGGTGTAGAGCACTAGCCAAGGCCCTAGGTTCAATCCCTGGTTCCTCCCTCACCCCCCAAAAAGGGGAAAATGATGGTGCACACCTGTAATTCCAATGACTACAGAGGCTGAGGAAGGCGGATCACAGGTTTGAGGCCGGAGGCAACCTATGTAATTTAGTGAGACTGTCTCAAAATATGAAATGAAAAGGGAGCTGGGTGTGTGGCTCAGTGGTGGAGCCTCTGCCTAGCATGCTTGAGTCCCTGGGTTCAACCCCTAGTAATGAGGGAAAAAAAGAAAAAGAAAATAGAATAGAATAAATAGTAGTTAAATGACTGCACCATCATTATAACACATCATGCTACAATTCCTTAAACATCTGCTTTATCCAACTCTATCCCCTAAATAAGCACTAGAAATTTAACAGATTTATTCTGGACAAAATTACCAAAGAGGCAAAACCCATGATATGTGGCCATAAAATTCACTTAAGCCAGGAACCATGGTGCATGCCTATAATCCTAGCAACTTAGGGGACTGAGGCAGAAGGATCATGAGTTCAAGACCAGAGGCAGCCTGTCTCAAGATAAAAAAATAAAAATGGGGCTGAAAGTGCAGCTCAGTGGTGGAGCCGTCTGGTGGCATGTACGAGGCCCTGGGTTCAACCCCCAGTAGCACATACATACATACATACATACTCACAGAAGAAAAGTCTGCATTTGTGAGATGAACAATTTCTAAGAACAGTCAACAAAATTTAGTATTTAAGAATATTTAACTTGGTCTTAAGAAAATCTGTTGGAATAGTATGAAAAGAAATATAACCTATAATACTGATGGTTATTTTTTCTACTTTCACAGAAAAATGAAAATAATTTTTTTTCTGACTGTATAAATCCTCATTGTAAAACACACACAAATGTATAAGGAATAAATTAAAATCAACTGAAAGCCAAAGTTCCTGAGCTAAAACATTTTTATAATTTGATCAAACTTTCTTGCATCTTCTTTTAAATTATGAATTAGTTAACAAAAAGTTATAGAGTATAATTCAGCAAAAGAGACACCATGTACCCATCAACCTGATTCAGAAATAAAAGATTATAAATAAAATTGAAATTCTTCCAGATGCCATTATTCTATCATTCCATGTCCCAAAGTAATTACTATCTTTAAGTTCATGTGCTTATATTTATATTTTAATGTATGTCCATATATAACATCAATATGAAACATTTTATATTGTTTCATAGCAGTTGTACAATACTGTACATATTCCAAATCTTGCTTTTTATCTCAATGTTATATATGATGAGGTTTACCTATATCAATATGTTGTTATTGTTGTTAGGTGCCATTGAGTCAGGTCCAACTCATAGTGACCCTCATAGGATTTTCAATGGCTGATTATTTTGGGATTGCTTGAGGAGTGAATTGCTGCGTCCTTCTCCTGTTTTTTGCAGTGCTGGGAATCGAACCTGGGTCCTCAGAGAGTACAGCATGGCACTCTACCAACTGGGCTATACCCCAGCCCTATACCAAAATAAGTAACTCTAACTGGATCATTTTCACTGGCACACAATATTAAGTGGTTTGAGTATTCTAGGGGATTTTTCCATTTTCTGGATAATTGATATATGTCTCTAAATGTTCACTACTACAAATATTGCTTCAATAAGCTTCTTATATATGCCTTCTTGTGGCCATGTGAGTGAATTTTTCAAGGCTACATATTTCTAGCAACAAAATTGTTGAGTTGAAGAGAATCTCCTACTCCAACTTTACTAATTTCCAATTGCTCTGTAAAGTAGCTGCACCAATTTATGTACCTACAAATAATGTACGGGATTATCAATGTTTTCTTTGATTGCTAACATCTCAATTAGACTAATTTTTGACAATCTAAACGGTTTCCCATCATGGCTTTAATTTTCATTTCCCCCATTACTAGTGAGAATGATTTTTTTTCCTTATCTTTGTCTTTTGTGTCTCCTCTTCTATGAATTGCCTATTTATCCATTGTCTTTTTTCTCATGATTTGGAGATCTTTACATATTGTGGATCACTGATAGATCACATGTTGTAAATATCTTCTCCCTGTCTATGGATGGACAATATATTTTTTCTGACTCAGAGATATTTTAGATTTAGATACAGTAGAATTTATCAATCTTTTCATTTATTGTCATTTTAAATCTCACATGTAATTTTTTCAATGATCATGTTAATTATTAGCCTTAAACACTGTAAAAAATATCTTAAAATTTAAAAAATCATGACAATGACTTTTGTATTGACATATGAAAATCAGAAAATCAGAAGGTGAACTTGAATAGAAACTGACATGAATCTAGTTTTACTGGCAAGGTCAATGACATATGAGAGTAAGCAAACAACAGATAAAGAAATTAGATACATCGTGGTTAACAACTGCAGATATGATTGATAAAATGCTCTTCAAATAATACTAACATTTCATACCTCTTTCAAAGATAAGGGTACTTGTGTATATACATGGATTACTACATAGTTAGCAATTTCTAAGACCCTGAGAAATTAAACTAAAGCTAGTATTTCAATGTAGGAAGCATAATTCATTCTGTAGGGAAAAGATATTTGGAACAGAAATTTTAAAACTTGGAATTTAAGAAATAATTAGTGAATTCTGACACATGAATTTGATCCATGTTTCAAAGTCAATTACTTGTTTGCCCATTCAGTTAGGTCTCTACATGGTCACAAATGAATGAAACATCTGAATTCAAGGCTCAGCTTGAATTTCATTTATAACACTTGGTAAAGAAGAAATATGGTATAGCCTGTATCCTGGGACTTAGAGTCAAAGGACAAGATTGCAAAACCATTTTAGTAGGCAATTTACTTGTGTGAATAATGTCTCAGTTTTAAAACAGTTTTCTTTGTTTTATCTTTGTGTTTTCTCCATTTCAAAATGTTGCTTTAGTGTTATTGTTGTGTGCTGTGGAGTCATGTCTAACTCTTAATGACCCTCATAAGATTTTCAATGGCTGACTGTTTCAAGATTGCCTCAGGAGTGGATTGCCACATCCTTTTCCCATTTTTGTGGTGCTGGGAATTGAACCCAGGACCTCAGAGAATGCAGAGCAGTGCTCTACCAATTGAGCTAAATCCAAGCCTGCATTGCTTTTAGTGTTGGGGCAAAAATCTAAGCAAAAGTCACCTAACTGACTGTGCATGGGGCAGACTCTTTTCTCTAACCCATTCTACAATAAAAAATATTGTGGGAATTAAAATGTTTTAAAACATTTAAGCAAACAATACCGAACAAATGGGAGACCTTACCTTTTACAGCCCTAAACGAAAATGATACTTAATAATCCCTAGCTAAGTGTTTAACAAAGTAATGTCACCAATGAAGAGCTGTTTTGTTTTTATTTATTTATTTTTACCCAGAATTGATCCCATGAGGGAGGGAGGGCAAATAAAATGCAAGTTTTTTCTTTGAGGTTCTACCATAAATACTTTCAGCTTAGAAGATGATTTTCCTTTTGCAGTGCCTCCTCATTATCCACAATAATGAGGAATAAAGATGGCCTGGAGATAGAGTCCACTAAGGGTTCCAAAAATTTATTTTGGACAATCATTTCGTCTCTAACATCATCAAATGATCTAACAGAGAGGTACAAAATGGGAAAGGAGGGCAATTCTAACTCTTTCCTACTTGACTATACATGCTCGCTACCTAATGGAGGTGTCAGTAAGTGTGAAAATTTAAGAACACAGTCCAAAGAAGGAATAAATAGCAAATAAATCCAACCCGTTTAAACTTACACTCGAGGGTACAGCAAGGCCAACCAAAACCACCATTCCCCCTGTCCCACAGAACTCAGCACAGCCAACCCTGCATCATCCTGGTCTCACCCGGGAGTGTTTTCTTGGGAGTAACACCAAGCCACTTTCCAGCAAAGTCTTTAGGGGTCAGATAGGGATATGCTGTCATTCGACCACACTGGCTGCCTCTCTCCCCAGAAAAAATGACAGGCATGTGTTTTTAAAATCAGCTCTCCCCATTTTCTACAAAGACTAGAGTGCTGCCTTTGCCATTGTAGCTATTATTAAAACCAAAAGAATTTTACTTTCTATTGAAATAACATTATAGTTTCTATTATTTTATCTATTTAACATTCTTTCTTTGAACAGCTTTCATTTTTTCAATCAACAATGTTCGTCCAGCTACTCATATTTGAAATCAGAGTGAACACAAGTATTAAATTTACACCAAAAGCACAGGGAGGTCCCAACTAGAAAGTCAGCATCACTATGGTTGTATTGGAAACCCACAGTATCAAGGCTTAAAATTAAGTGAGCTATTGGCTGGAATATGAAAATGGATATATATTTTATAATAATTTTTTCCTATTACATATTCATTTTAGAAAGTTTGAAAAACAAAGTAAATAAAATAAAAATCCCTCATCAAATCAACCAAAAATATAAATACCAATCACTTGCCAGGTACTTTTTACTTCAATATAAATGTCTATCTATACTTTTAAAACATATTTTAGTTTTATTTTGTATCAACACCCTTGTCGCAATTTAAAAATATTATATCAAGAGGAATTATTCCTGTTATTAAATCCTCCTTGAAAATCTGATATTTTTTTTTGAGATGGGGTCTTGCTATGGGGCCCAGGTTAGCCTTGAACTCTCAATCTTCCTGCCTCAGCCTCAATAGTAGCTGGGAGTAGAGGCATGTGCTACCATGCCTGCCTCAAAAGCCTGAATTTTTTTTAAAAGCCTGAATTTATAATGGCTATATAATATTTGAATTGATAGACATACCATAATTCTCCTACCTCTTCTCTTATGTTGTTGTTTTATTGTTGCTTGATGCTGACAAGGCGAGTCTGACTCATAGTGACCCTATGTACAACAGAAACAACCCCCCCCCTCCCCCCCCCCCCCCCCCCCCCCCCCCCCCCCCCCCCCCCCCCCCGCCCCCGACACTGTGCCATGCCCGGCACTATGTCAGTGCTTCTCTGCTTTTCGGAGGATTTTTGATGGCTGATTGTTTCAGGATAGAGCGGGCTGCCAGGTCCTTTTTCTGTTTTTGCAGTGCTGGGGATCAAGCCCAGTGTCTCAAAGTGCGCAAAACAAGCACTCTACCAACTGAGCTAAACTCCAGACCCTCTCCTTGCTTCCAATATTTTGCTATTTTTATATGCATTAAGTTTGTATATATACCTTACCAGCAGTTCTATAACTGCCTTAGAACTAAAGGGAAAACTTCCAGGTAAAAGGGATGCATTTTTTAAAAAACATGTGCCTTGAGAGGTATTAACTATTATCCAGGAATAGCAATTTATACTTCTATCAGCAGTGAATGAATGCTTATTTCACTATCTCCTTCTCACCTGCACAGATTTCTATTTTACTGCAACTTTATTCATCTGTTTGGGTGAAATAATATCAGCATGTTTAATCTGAGTTTCTTTGATAAAGAAATAAATTTGTATTTCTTTCATGGTATATGGGATGAAAAGGCACTTTATATAGCTTATGTAAATGTGTCACATAAAGCAATATAAAAATGTATATAAGTCAATGAGAAAAATATCCAAAGTCATAATAGTAAAATATGTTTTTGTAATATATATATAAATTTGTGGAAAATACTTTTCCCAGTTCATCATCTGGGTTTAAATTTATGTGTTAACAAATGAACTGTGTTGTATCTTGGATTTAAATATCCCTCAAAGGTCATGTGTTTGAATGTAGGGTGTCCAGCTGGTGGCACTGTTTGTAGAAGTTATGGGAACTTTGCGAAATGGGATTCTAGCTTTGTGGAAGCAGTTCCCTGACAGCAGGCCTTAGAGGATCACTCCACAACCCCACAGCCCTGGTTCCAGTTGCTCCTTGCTCCTGATTTGCCATGCCATGAAGTCATATGCGATGGGCACTGCCTCCTGCTACTCCCATTCCTGCCTAGCCACCATATCATATGCCTGCCCTGCGTCCAGACAGAAATCCTCTAAATGTAAGTTTCTAATAAATCTCTCCCCCAATAAGTTTGTTTCAATCAGTTTCTCTGTCACAAGGACACAACAGATGGCTAATACCGAAAATAGGGACTAGAGAGTTGGGTTACTGCTGTGTAGAAATCTGACCATGTGTTCTCAGGCCATTTGAACTTGTTTGCAGGAGGAGTGTGGAAGAGGAGATGTGGGCAAGAGAAGTCCTGGAATGCTGTAAGCAGAGTTTGAGGGGCAATTCTTATAAGTGTTTGGAAGTGTTTGAATTGATAGACATACCATAATTCTCCTACCTCTTCTATTATGTTGTTGTTTTATTGTTGTTTGATGCTGACAAGGCAAGTCTGACTCATAGTGACCCTATGTACAACAGAAACAAAACACCCCCTGACACTGTGCCATGCCCGGCACTATGTCAGTGCTTCTCTGCTTTTCAGAGGATTTTTGATGGCTGATTGTTTCAGGATAGAGCGGGCTGCCAGGTCCTTTTTCTGTAGACCTGTGGAGGTAGAACACTACCTCCACAGAATTAAGGCAGGGCTCACAGGATTTCAGCAGAAACTGAGGATGCTGTTAAGAACTGAACTAGAGACATTTTGTGTGATATTCTAGCAAACAGCTTATCTGCAGTTTGTCCACCAGGCACAGCAGGTAGAGCTGAAAAATGTGCAGTTTAAAGAGGGAAAAAGCTGGAACTTATCTAAGGTTACTGAGGACAGGAACAATCCAGCAAGGAGGCCATAATTGTTGAAGAGATAAGCTAAACAAAACAATAGAAGAAATACCCTCAGGGCAGTGTCTGAAAAGCAAATACCTCTGGGAGGCCCTGTTGCAAGGAGGCCACACAGGGAAATGGTTTCTCTGGGCATACAGAGGTCACTAATGTAGCTGGGATTGAAAAGGGTGAAGCTACCTCTCAAGCTGGCAGCAAATCTTGCTGTGGTCCACATGGTGCTGATTTTACAGACATGTACAAAAGTTAAGGGGTGAAGGAGGCTGCCACCAACGATCCAGAAGATACCCTGAGAGGCCAAGTAATGTGTACCAGGGTCAGGTACTCTGCTGAGAGCCCCTGAAAGGCTGACCTGTGAAGATTTGAGTATGGAGCCTAAGCATCATCTGAGACACCAGTACTGAAAAACAGCCAACGGAAGCTACTAGCAATGGGTGGAGCCAGCCCATTGCTCCACTCATCTGCCATGCGTGCTACAAATGGCAAAGTCAGAGGGGTGGAACCATACAAGCCTGTTTGAGCTCACATGATGCCAGATGCCAGATGTTGCATGTGCCAGATGCCAGGCACAGTACCACAGCATTTGTTTGTCCAGTGGGATATTGGTCTTGCTATGGAGTAATCGCCTGCAGCTATAGCCCTGTGGCATCCGATCCCGTCAGATCTCGGAAGCTAAGCAGGGTCAGGCCTGGTTAGTACCCGGATGGGAGACCGCCTGCGAACACCAGAAGCTGGAGGCTGGGAGAAGGACCTGGCAACCCCCTCCCAAAAATCAATCTGCCATTGAAAACCCTATGAACAGCAGAGAAGCACTGACAATAGTGTTTCCCCTGTTGTACAGAGGGTCGCTGTGAGTCGGATACCGACTCGACTGCACCTAACAACAACAACAACAACATGGAGTAATCTGTTTTTTCTGTGCTCCCATTCCTCTTTCTGGGAATGCTTACTGTGTGCCATTGTATGATGGAAGTATGTAACCTGATTTTTGTCTTACAGGGACTATAACTAAGTTTGCCTTGAGTCTTAGTGGAAACTTTGGACTTGGATTTTTGTACGCAGTTGAGACTAAGATTTTAGGGACCCTTAAAACTGAACTGAATGCATTTTGCATTATGAAATGGCCATGTTTTTGGGGCATCAAGAGAAGAATGTTACGGTCTGGATCTAAATGTCTCCAAAAGTCATGTATTTGAACACTGGCTCCCTAGCTGATGGCACTGCTTTTGAAAGCTACAGGAACTTTGGAAGGTGGGATTATAGCTTTATGAAAATGGCTCCCTAGGAGTGGCCTTTGGAGATTTTCCCCTGAGCCCCAGCTCTAGTCACGCTTTGCTCCTAATTCACCATCGCATGAAGTCATGTGTTATGGGCCCTGCTGCCTGTTGTTGCCACATCTGCCATGCTGCCACATCATATGATCAGAAATCCTATTACCTATAAGGTTCCACTAAATCTCTCCCCCCAGAAGTCTGGTCCATTTCTCTGTCACAGCAGTGCATCAGCTAACCAATACAACCTGTATGTTTTGAGTTATCGTTCCACCAGGTTTTTATCTTTGTTGGTGTGATTCCTCATGCATAGTATCTTTCAGGAATTCCTGAGATTTCCATCTACTGATGGGACCTTTTCATGTTTTCCTAGCTATTATCAATTTATCCAAATAAATATGTATTTACATAGGTACACATACACATGTACACCTTTCCCCTCATCTCATGGAATGTGGAGTTGTAGATCCATTGACAGAGATGGTAGTAAAGTTAAAGAAAACAATGATGTCAATCTACCACCTTGATCACTTTCTCAGCTTCATTATTTGCCAGTGTATACTGCAATTTAAAATTGCTATTTTCCTTAGTCTTGGATCTGTAGCCCGAACTCCTGTTTAATATCTTTCCTCAGATTCTTATAGACATCTCAAGCTAACATGTCCAAAACTGAAATTACTAATCCTACACACAGAATTTGCTCTACTAGCTGGGTGTGGTGGCACATGCCTGTAATCCCAGCAGCTTGGGAGGCAGAGCCAGGAGGATCGCAAGTTTGAGACCAGAAGAAGTCTGCGTAACTTAGCGAGACCCTGTCTCAGAAAATAAAGAAAAAAAAAGGATTGGGGGTGCAGCTCAGTGGTCCAGCACTTGCAAAGCATGCAAGCGCGAGGCCCTGGGATCAACCCCCAGTACCACAAAAAAAAAAAAAAAGAATTTGCTCTACTTAGGCATCAAACACATCAGAATTCTTGGAGTGGATTCTTGACAATTCCTTTTCCCTTACTTATCACTAAGTAGTCCCTATAAAGCAGACTGCTTTCCATTTTTATTATCATTAACTTCATTCAAGCACTATCATCTCTCACCTGGGCTAACTTAACAGCCTCCTAATTAGCCTTGTTGCTTCTCCTCTTCCCCTCTAATTCATTCTCCCTACAGGGGCAAGAGTCAATGTTTAAAAATATAAATCATGTCATCCCTTAATAGTTTTCTATGACTTCTCCCTACTGTTGGAATAAAGTCCAGCCTCTTTCACCATTAAAAACTGTCTCTAAATTCAAACTTAGAGGCTAGGTCTCTGTTATTTACTTAAAGACCTCTTTGATACCAATGGCTTATTAGCCTATCTGGCTTCTACAAATCTGAATTCTTTCTTTTTTTCTTATTCCACTACCTTATAGTTATATCTGTTGTTGTTGTTGTTGTTAGGTGCCATCGAGTCAGTATCTGACTCATAGCAACCCTCATAGGGTTTTCAACAGCTGACTGTTTCGGGATTGCGAGGCCCTTCTCCCATTTTTGCGGTGCTGGGAATTGAACTCCAGACCTCAGAGACTGCAGTGTAGCGCTCTACCAACTGAGCTAAATTCCAGCCTACCATAGTTATATCTATGTAACCATAATTCCCCCTCACAACAATTGCCTATATCACAAAACTGCTATAATTATATTCTTCAGATACTAGGCATTTCTATCTACTGACAGATCCCTTTAGTAACTGTCTTCAAAAAATAAACAAGCCCAGTTAAAGGTCTTGTGTTATTCAGACTTACACTGCTATGACAAAATAGCTGAGTAAAACCATGCAAGGGAGGAAAGGTTTGTTTTAGTTCATGCGTTAAGAGGTTTCAGTCCATCATGGTGGGGAGGGGAGAACAGAACAAAGCAGCTCACCTCATGGTGGCCAGGAAGCAGAAAGAAACATGCCTGTGCCACCGGCCTTCATACCCTTCCCCCTTTTATTCCACCTAGGCCTCCAGCCTATTGAATGATGTCACCCCTATTTTAGGTGGACCTTCCCCCCTTAGTTAATCCTCCCTGGACACAACCTCATGGACACACCATCTCCTAGGCATCTCTTCATCCCGTAAATTGATAATTATGATTAACTATCAGGCTTGAATGTCTCTTAGGCCAACTTGCTACAAAATGGGAACACTCTCACTTGAATTTCAATTTATGACAGGTTAATCCAAATTTTGCCACTGTATGATCCCAGGCAAAAATCTTAACTATTCTAAGACATTTTAACATTTTTTTCTGTTAAATGAGGGGGTTGGGTATATGATTTCTAAAATGTCCTCTATTACTAATAATCACAGATTCCAAGTATTAGTATTTCTTTAGTTCCTTTCACTCAAATCTTATGAAAATTATACAAAGGATAATATTATATTTCAGCTTTGCTTTTTTTATTTAGATGGTCTTATTATGTTGCCAGGGCTGGTTTCAAGTTCATGGGCACAAGTGATCCTCCTTTCTGAGCCTCCAGTAACTGGGACTACAGGCATGTGCCACATGCCCAGCTTAGGGACTTTTATCAAAGAGTAAAACAATTTGAGCTAAGCCTTTTGGAGACAAATTAAGCCCAATACACCATTCTTCCAACACCATGAATCCACTCAGCCAAGATTTAGTACTGTCTTCAGTTGCTCAATGAACACATACAACCTCAAAAATTGAAATACAGCCAGGCACTGTGGTGCACGCCTATAATCCCAGTGGCTTAGGAGGCAGAGGCAGGAGGATCGCAAATTCGAGACCAGTCAGTCTGCATAACTTAGCATGACCCTGTCTCAAAAAGCAAAAAAATGGGATGAGGGTACAGCTCAGTGGTCCAGCACTTGCAGAGCATGCAAGTGCGAGGCCCTGGGTTCAACCCCCAGTACTGGAAAAAAAAATTGAAATACAATGACAACAAAAATTACTATTACTACTATTACTACTACTACTACTACTATTAGTACTACTACACAGTAACAAAATGTAGAAGGTTTTAGGCTATTCTACATAATCACCAAAAACTAATTATAGCAATTAAATATAGAAATGAAAAACAAGAGAAAAAGGCACAGTAGGTACCAAAGGTTTCTTTCTGAAAGATCAATAGTTCATATTGGATCACACAAAGAGCCAACACGGCCCTGTATTTCATACTCCTTCCATTTTTATAATACTGTTACAAGGAGAGGCTCTCCAAATTAAGTAACCAGTTGGATCTAATGTTTTAATAGTCTTTAAATCAAACTATAGTTGATTTTAAGACCTGAGCAAAATCCTTAACACAGGGAAAGAAAAAGAAGAATTCTCTCCATCTATGACAACTTAAAATTCCTAATTACCTTCCTACAAACTATAATCTTTGAAAATGATAATCTACCCCCACTAACACTTAATTGTTGTGCCAGGTGTGACCATGCTCTTTTTAATTGATGAATTTCATAAATTAAATGATCCATATTGCTTTACCTGATACATTCCAACTCCAATGTGCTTCGGCTCAATTTTCACTAGCTCAGCTAATGGATCCTGTACACGCCTTGCTATGGAAACTGAAAAAACAGAATCAGAAAACAAGTATGATACAATGTGAGGGGCAGTATTCAGATAAATACTTAGGTTAGTACCTCATAATGTAAGCACTTAATCCTATCCCTCTGTCATGGCTTAAATATAAAATGCTTTAATATTTGGCTCCCAGCTGGTGGCACTATTTATGGAGGTCATGGAACTTTTGGAAGTGGGACTCAGCTTTGCAGAAGGGACTCACTGAAGGCAGATCTTTGGGGTTTTTTTTCTTGGACCCATGGCCCTGGTTGCCCTCTGTCTCCTGCCCTGTGGTGCTATGACATCATCTGTCAAGGGCCTGGCCACCTACCTTGATGCCTTGCTCTACCACCACGCCTGTTGCCATTATGGACTAATCCCTAACTGTGCGTTTCCAATATACTTTTTCCTCCTCTGTAAGTTTTTTGGGGTTGGTTTCTTCACTACTGTGATGACAGCTGACCAACACAACCTCCTCATGCCCCACTCCAAAGAACAATTTAACTAAGTTTCAAAGTTCTCTTTTCTTCCATGCAGAAAATGAATAATTAATGATTAATTATGCCATCAGAACTCCCAGGTAATCTTGAGACAAATACCTGGAAAGGATTACAGATTCAGGAAAATAAATAAAACATTTATTCTTGTACGTACACAATTATCTGTTCATTCTTTAAATACAACATAATAGGGTACCTCATGCTTTAAAGACCAAGTAGATATGTGTTTTATGTTTAAATAATCCCACATTATTTTAAATGACCTATCAGTCAAATGGGGCTGGGGCTTTTAGTTCAGTTGGTAGAGTGTTTGCTCTGCACACTCTAAAGCCCTGGGTTTGGGAGAAGGACCTGGCAACCTATTCCCAAAACAATCCCATAAGAATTAATCATTGAAAACCCTATGGGTAGCAAAGAAGCACTGACATAGTCCCAGGCATGACACAGCATCAGGGAGTGTTTCATTCTGTTGCACAAAGGGTCACTATGAGTCAGACCTGATTCGATGACACCTAACACACAGTGATAATGGCAGCTTGCAAAGCAAGCTTAGAGAACACTAAGCTGGTTTCATTTAATCTGCCTATTTCTGTCACAGAGAGGTGGGGATTCCAAAACTTTCACATATACCTTCTTGCCAAAAACCACAAAAAGTTAATTAGTACAAGTACTGCAGGTTACTAGAGTTATACTTTCCCCTAATTATCACATTTATAATTACAGATTGAAAATACAGTGC
>VMDO01016209.1:0-48554 GCA_007922755.1 Pedetes capensis | reverse complement strand
CAGAAACTTTAAAACTCATAGAAGGCAAGATAGGCAATACACTCCATCATATAGGCATTGGAAAAGATTTCCTTAATAGGACCCCAATTGCTCAAGAAATTGCAACAAGAATAGATAAATGGGACCACATCAAATTAAGAAGCTTCTGCACAGCAAAAGAAACAATTAACAGAATCAAGGAAACCGCCACAGAATGGGACTGATTTTTATGGTCAGATGGCTGTTACTCATTGTGGTCTTGTGAAAACATTACCTGAAATTAATTCATCTAGAAAATATTGATCAAATACAGATTAATGTAGAATGGACAGTAGTTGATACTTTCAAAGTCAGAGAGTTAATCAAAAAAATTGCATGTGGGATATAGATTGAGCCATTCCCAGTAAGGTCACATGGACATCCAGGTACCCTGACCCATTCATAAGCTATATGTAAGCAAAGGTGTTACAGCAAGTACCTTGAGCTCTCTGAGCCTCAGTTTCCCTGCTGACAAAGTGGGGAGAATGACTTCTACATTTCAGGGCTGTTGTAAGGTTTTTACAGAGATGAAGTGTTTGATATACCTTTATGACAGAGCCAGTCAGCTGAGGGGCCCCCACCCTACCAAACCAACAAACACACAAACAGAATCTGGAGTGAAGGTCAAGCCTGAGCAACCTCATTACCATATGTGGGCACCTTTGAGAAACTCCTCTGTGTACTTGAACTTTGTCTTAAAAAAGGTCCCATCAGTTCTCCCCTCCCAGAGCATATGCCACCCGGCTTTCCCACAGATTTGTTAGTTTTGGTTTTGGATTTTATCTACGCATATTAATTTTTTGTTTAGTTTTACATTCCCAACTAGATAATCCAAGACTCATGCATGTCCCAGGAGGTGTGTCTTTTTGCTTTGTGATGTGCCATTGCTGTCTCCCATTGGCTCAGGAGAGCTGATTTTTAAGCTATCAGAACTTTTGAGAGCCTTAGAAAACAAAGAACATCGAACATCAGTGGCTTGAAATTGACCATGGTGGAGATATGTACACCATGGGAGTCTGTACAAGCTACAAATCGGGGTTCCCCTCAGTTGTTACACCTTTGCCAGCCCACCAGGAGGTCAGGCTCTTTCTGTGTCAGGGTGGCCATGGTGTCTAACTTCCACTTACACAAGATAGCCTATCTCTGTGCACATGGGCCTCAATTCCATCTGGATTCTCCCTGGTACATTGAGATTAACAGCTGCATAGTTCTCTACTAAGACTCACAGGCTATGTGTTGGGGCCAAGAGTAACATGATAAGAAAAGAGTAAGGGACTGGTGGGGCTACTATATGCATGGAGGGGAGAAAGGGAAAATTAGAAATGTGTTTTTTAAAAAATATGTGGAAGGTGCTGAGTTGAGAGGAGAAGGCACACATGGTGAGGATGGTCAGTAAGCACCAGTTACAGTGAGGAGGAATAAATGCTGGCATTATGTTACACGCAGGGAGAACGTAGTTCACAGCAATGCAATGCATCTCTAAACAGCTGGAGGAGAGGATTTGGAGCACATGCCTGATGAAAGCTTAAGGTGGCAGATATGCTAATTACCCTGACTTGATCATTGTATTTACCCATCGGCTCCTAGTCATTATATGCAATGAGTCAAAGCACCATATTGGGTCCTATGAAAATGTCAATCAAAAAATTAAAAATAATCAAGAGCCAAGACCCCAAAAACCTGAGGCAGCCAGTTGGCAGGCCGAGCTCCTGAGAAAGGCCCTGACTCAGCCTCCTCTGAGTGGCCAGCCTCCTGCCCCCCTGTTTCTCACTCTGCCTTCTTTCCCTCTCTCTTTGGACTTTTGGTTCCCCTATACCTGTGAGGCCCTTCCACTTGCACCCTGCCATGCTCACATGCTGTGGCAGTCCAGCCTCCCTCCTGGCCATGTGGCTCTGGGTACAACTCCTAGTTCCTGAGGCTCAGTTGCAGTTGGCCTGGCTCCCTCATCACTGGTGTATGAAGAGAGTAGGGACATGCAGGAGTTGTGTGGGGACAGCTCAGGTACTCTCTGGGCCCTGCCACGAGAGCCACGCTCATGTACTGTCATTTTTTTTTTCTTTGGTACAGGGAATTGAACCCAGGGTTTCAAACACTGCAAGTGCTCTGCCACTGAGCTACACCCCAGGCCCATTTCTAAATTTTCTATCTTGAGACAGAGTCTTGCTAAGTTGCACAGGCTGCCTCTGGCCTCAAAGTTGCGATCTTCCTGCTCCTGCCTCCAGAGTCACTGAGATGACAGGCATGCACCATCTCTGGAGGTAACAGGGGTCGTGTATCCACAGAGCACGTGTATGAGGTGTGAGAAGGGGGAACAGTTACCTCGCGAAGGAGTATGGGCCCTGCCCACTGGAAGCAATGATGGACCAGCCAGGATTTTGCACCCTGGGCCTCAGGGAACGAGGCTGATTTTAGAAAGACCATTCGGAGTTTGGAAAAGGAGGGCTTTAATGACAGGATGGAGAACAGGTTGCGTCCAGGGGCAGTGTGAGGTGGATGGTGAGTGCAGCAACCATTGAAAGAACAGGGCCTATGTTAGGGGATGGGT
Organism: Pedetes capensis; assembly: GCA_007922755.1. NCBI lineage: Eukaryota > Metazoa > Chordata > Mammalia > Rodentia > Pedetidae > Pedetes > Pedetes capensis. Next base: position 45,991 of record VMDO01016209.1, on the reverse strand, counting down.
TTCGAGAAGGGTGTGTGTGTGTGTGTGCATGCACACACATGCATGTTGCCCCTTGGTGGTTGTTAGGTGTCGTGAAGTTGGGTCTGTATGTACAGACATAGCAGCAGTATGTACAATAGAACGAAATACTCCCCAATGCTGTGCTATACCTGGCACTATTGTCAGTGCTCCTCTGCCATTCATAGGGTTTTCAGTGGCTGCTTGTTTGGGGAAAACCTTGCCAGTGGGCTGCCTGGTCCTTCTCCCGTTTTTGTGGTGATGAGATGGAACCAAAAAGCTCAGAGCACACAGAGCAGCTCTCTACCAGCTGAGCTAAACCCCCTTGGTTGGTTGGTTGTTAGGTGCTGTCGAGTCCTGTCCGACTCATAGCAACCCTCATTGGGTTTTCAATGGCTGACTGTTTTGAGATTGCCTCAGGAGTGGGTTGCCATATCCCTCTCTGATTTGTGTGGTGCTGAGAATTGAACCCGGGGCCTCAGAGACTGCAGAGCGGCACTCTACCGACTAAGCTGAATCCCAGCCTACAAACCCCCATTGGTAGGACTACCAAAATCAATCTTGGCTTTCCATGTCCCAAACCTTTGCTGCAAAACAGTTGATTTTCTTAATTCTGGATTTTTCTTAGTTTCCTAGCTTTTCACCTGCTTTGTTACGGTAGAGGAGGTGTACTGTTTCCCCCTAAGAAACTGCTGCAAAAGTGAATGGGCTAGGAAATCACAAAATTTAAAACTTGTGAAGAATAAGAAGCTGTACTTACATGGTGCATCTTTAGCAAGTGTACTATCCAGTTAATTATCTTGTTAATTTTCACATTATTTCCTTGAGACAGGGACAGAGAAAGTATCATTATTCTTGTTTCACAGATTAAAATAGTAAGGTCGAGGCCAGCATGCTAAATAATCTCTACTTTCTCGGTGTTTCTGAAACGGATACAAATGATTCCTTCCAGGGAAACCCAAGGGAAAGGGGAAAGTAATTGACTGAGCCTTTGAGCAATCACTTAGGAAAACCACAGACAAAATAAATGATAAAGATAAACAGGGTCATATGTCCTAATTAATCTCATAGCTGGTTTAGAAAGAGCCATGTGGACAGCAGAAGCAGCTCCCTGGTTAGACTCCCACCACGCTGGCAGCAAAAAGCCACAAGCCAATGGTGTTGTGGAGTCCTGCTGGGGCACAGAAGGCCCCTGGCTAGAAGTTTCCTCACCACTTCTTGTTTGTCTTTATGAGAAAACATAGGCATGTATGAAAACACTTCCATGATTGCATGCATGTGTGTGTATGAGTATATCCCTAGAAGACTCTATCCTTATCAATAACCAAATTGAGATCTAAAAACAGTCACATTTATATATTCTTCCATTTTTTTCTTTGTATTCATATCTTTTTTTTTTTTGACTGTACTTGGGGGTTGAACACAGGGCCTTCCACATACTTTGAAGCAATCTATCACTGGCCTGCAACCCAAGCCCATTTTCTAAAAAATTTTATCTTAAGCCAGGATCTCTCCAAGTTACACAGGCTGCCTGTAACCTTGAATCTGTGATCCTTCTACCTCTGCCTCCTGAGTCACTGGGATCATAGGCATGAGCCACCACACCTGGCTCATACCATGTTTTGTAGATATGCATATACAGAAAAGGTTTTCTGCTCAATATCATTGTATTTTTTATCTAGAAATGTACATGTACTTTTAGAGAACTCTTATAGAAATCTTTCCAAATCCATTAGCATGACTCCAACTTATTTTTAATTGTTTTTTCTTAATATTTTGTGCTATACATGAGCACTGTTTTGTCTAGACACTGTCAGTGACAATCCCTTTGTGAATGGTTGTTTTATTCTATAAGGCAGGTTCCCAGAGCTCTGAATGTTGGACCCAGAGGAAGATATGTTTTTAATTCTTAGTCTTCAAACTGTTTCTTATAAACTGTCAGGTTAATCTAGCCATGCTGAATGTAGCCATTCCTTATGGTTCTACCTTCAGTAAACATAACTGTTTCTTTTTATTTAAAAAGTTGCTAGATTGAAAAATGTAAGGACATATCCATGGCTACACTAATTTGCATTTTATTTCTAATTATCATATTGGAGCATCTTTGCACATATCAACTGGGCATTTTCATTTGTTCCTGTGTAAATTGCCTCTTGTTAGCCTTTGCCTATTATTTTCCACTCACATTATTTATTCTCTTTTTTGTGAATGTGTAAAAGATCTTTTATGTTATTAGTTATGGATGTCTGTTTCCTTGTCGTATTTCCTCAATTGGTTTTTGCTTTTCATTGTGTGTGTGCGCATGTGTGTTGATTTGGTCTTGCCTAACATCTCTCATCACAATTTTAAGTCTTATATAAATTCAAGTAAGTTCATAATTACTTTGTCCTGAGAAATGTCCATGTAGTCTCCCAGATTTTCTTTCTTTTTTGTAAACAAATTAAGTCTTTAATCCATTTGGAATTTATTTTTAACATGATTTAATAAGGGGGTTTCATTTTATATTCCTCCAGATGGACAGCCAGCTATGTGTGGAGCATTTGCTACACAATCCATCCTTTTCCACCGAATTCATGCCCTCATTACTCCTGGCCACATTCTTCCCTACAGTGTGATCTGTTACGAGTTCTCTCTTATGCCCCACAGATGTACTTGTGTGCTTCTAGGCCTAACCACAGACACATAATCTCAGAAGCTCTGTACTACTGACTCCCTCTACCCATAATTCTAAATTCCTGCCAAACTTGAAAACGTCTTCATTGATTTTTAAATAGTCATGCTTTCATGTAATGTTTCCAGTACTTTTGCTGAATCCCTGTGCATATACGGAAGTTCTAACTGGAGCATCATTGTGTTTGTGTATGTGCATGTGCTTTGGAGGCACTCACATCTTGATGTATATTATCTATTACCTATTTCCCTAGATCTTATTTTCTAGCTCGCCTTTGGCCACTCAGAGCCTCAGCTTCTGGAAGGTGGGGGTGGATGATAGCAACCCCTGAGAGGAAGCAGCATGCTGGCTCCTTGCCTCCCCAGACTCTCCTCCTACCCTTCACTCCCCAGCAAATGCCCATCTCTCTGAGACAGTCATGCGCCTGCTTTCTCCCAGATGATTTCCTCTTTTTCTGTTCCTGTGTCATAGCTGGCTGCGCTTCCTAAAACCTCTTGCCCTCCAGCTTCCTGCTCCATTCATCCAACAGGAGACAGCAGCAGAAGACATGAGGACAGGGAGAGAAAGGGAGGGGATTTCTTTGTCTTCTTTCTTGCTCCTTCCTGCTTTCCTGCCAGAAGTGCTTTCCAAGGCAGTTCCACTCCCAGGAGACAGCCTCTCCTGACTTTGAGTTCATCCTAGGCAGCGCTGGCCATTCAGTCCTGCTGGAGCGTTTCTGCTCCAAGTCCTCCAAACCTAGTGTGGCAGGGAGCTTGCTGCCTACTGACTCCTGGGCTGCCCGCTGTCACTTCTTCAGTCAATCATTTCTCCTATCCCTTTAGGACATATTCCGTGCATGAAACTCTTCCTGTTAGACACTCCTAGAGTCATCGCATTTTCCCCTCTGAATCATGATAACACACCCTCCCAACAAGTTCTCAATGTTCCCTCCCTGACACCTTCCTCTTCCTTAAAACACACGCACACACACACGAGCACACATACGTTTTCTTACCTCTTTGCGCCTGTTTCTGAATGTGTCATCCAAGTATGCATCTATCTTCTTCTCTACACCTGATGCACCTCATGCCTGCCTATGGAAATCCTCCCACGATGGACTGCGTCATCCCTAGCTGTTAAGCTGCTGGAGGGCAGCGAGCATGGATTTGTAGGGCATTGTACCTCGTGGGTATCAAGGATAGGCAAGATGGCGCCCAGCAGAAATGCTTCAGGCAGGTACCTAAGTTGTTTTGAAAAAATTATGATTGGCCACTGCTGCTTTCATGCTCGTGATCACTGCGTGATCACCATAGAGAACATATTGTGCCTAATCGTGTGCTCGAAATGACCTTTAGGCTGATTGCAGGATGAGATGATTGACTGTTACTTTCACTTTTGCTCTCTATAAATGGGTCTGAACTTCCTCAATAAACTGAGACTCTTTTCCACCACCTCCCGGAGACTGCTGCATGGTTCCTGCGCCTCCGCGCACTCACCCTTCTCTTGAGTGTCGAGATCCAAGTCACAGCCGACGGGGTCACAGGGATTTACTTATCCTCAGGGCCTGGCTTGCTCTGTAGGCCTCACAAGTGTTCTGTATTCTTCTCTGGGATAGAGAGAGGAATGAGAGGAAGACAAAGGCATGGCAAAGGATTCTGGAGAGAAAGGATGCTATAGGGAGAAGGAGACACTTCTTCATGTTACAAGGGAGCAATGACACCTCCTTGATCACTAGGAATAATTTATGGCATGGTAAAGTCGTGGAATAGGATTTTTAATGACTATACAAAAGTTTTGATAAGATAAAATGTGAATTAATACCCATTTATTACTAAGTCTCTGAGCCTTATTTTTTCATTTCTATAAGGACAATAATATTTGTTTATTGTTATAAATCTAAAATATGACCACATATATAAAAATATGTAAAAGTTTATAAATGTGTTAAAAGTCACTATTGCCTAGCTGACTGATTTAATGCAAACCTGTAATCCCAGTGGCTGGGATTTAGCTCAGTTGGTAGAGCACTGCACTGCAGTCTCTGAGGTTCCGAGTTCAATTCCCATCATCACCAAAATGGGAGAAGGACCTGGCAATCCATTCCCAAGGCAATCCCGAAACAGTCAGCCACTGAAAACCCTATGAGGGTTGCTATGAGTCGGATACTGACTCGACGGCACCTAACAACAACAACAATCCCAGCAGTTTAGGAGGCTGAGGCAGGAGGATCATGATTCATGGCCAAAGACAACCTGCACAGCTTACTGAGACCCTGCTTCAAAATAAACATATAACAAGAGGCTGAGGGCAACTCAGTAGTACTTGCCTAGCTAGATCAAGGCCCTGAGTTCAATCTCAATGCTGGAAAAAAAAATCACCTGGAGTCCCTGACCTCAGTGAAGCTAGTGACAATAGCAAGCATATAGTTTGAAAAAAAAGAAAAGAAAAGAAAAGAAAAGAAAGGAAATTGTCTTCATTTACAATCTTCCTAGAAAGTCCTAGTATCTATAAAAACTTTACTAAAATAGTCCAGTTTTTTTTTTTTTTCCCCCATACTGAGGGTTTAACCCAGGGCCTTGCGCTTGCATGCTTTGCAAGTGCTGGACCACTGAGCTGCACCTCCAGCCCATTTTTTACTTTCTTAGACAGGGTCTCACTAAGTTACACAAACTGCCTCTGGTCTCGGACTTGTGATCCTCTTGCCTCTGCCTCCGGAGCCCCTGGGATTACAGGCATGCACCACCGCATCCAGCTTCATAGTCCATGATTTTAAATTGTAGGCTAATAGGTTAGTACACACAAAAAAGGTGAACTTCTCCATACATGCAGTGAACAACTGGAAATAAAAGATAAAACAGTAATATAATTTATGGAACTAATAAAAATGTGACATAGTAAATGATGAATACAACAGAATTTGTATAACAACAATGCATCAAAAACTACAAAACATCTTTGGGAAAAATCTTAAAGACATAAATGAATAAAGAGAGTATGTGGTCATGAATCAGAAAACTCATTAAGATACACTTGATCTGTAGATTCAAGATAATGTCAATCAAAATCCCAGCAGTTCTAATAGTTGTATAGCAGTGGAAAGAGATTACAAAATCAAAAACAAGAAACAGAATAACAAACCTGGAGCGCTCTGGTCAGGATAGCACTGGTTAAGAACAGATAGATCCAAGGAAAAGAGTGCAAAGCACAGAAATAGAGCAGCACTCATGGATCAGTTGAAGTCCAGCACAGGTGCCAAGGCATCTCAGTGAGGCAAGCACCAAAATAGCAAGAACAAGGACCACAGTGCTTGCAACAAATGATGGAGGAAAAAATTGAATATCCATCTTCTAAATAAATAAATAAATAAGTAAGTAAGTAAGTAAATAAATTTACTCAACTCTTACCTCACACCATATAAAAAAACTGACATGAAGCTGGGCACAGTGACACATGTTTGCAACTTAGGAGGTGGAGGCAGTGGGATTGTAAATTCAAGGCCAGAGGCAGCCTGCCTATTTGTGAGGCTTAGTCTCAAGATAAAAAGTAGGTAAAGAAAAAAAGTGGTTGGGGGTGCAGCTCAGTGGTAGAGGGCTTAGGAAGCATTCGCAAGGCCCTGGATTCAACCCCACAGTACTGCAGATGGAAAAACTTACAACTTTAAAGCTTTAAGAAGAGAAACAGAAATCTTTGTAACAATGACTTAGGCAACAATTTCTAGAAAGGACAAAGAAGGCATAATCATAAAAGAAAAATGATGACAAAGTATACATTTTGAAAGGCTCAAATATTTCTACATTTCAAAAAAGAAGATGGAAATGTAAGCTACATATGAGAGAAAATATTTTCCAAAACTACAGTTGACAGAGGACTTATAATCTGAACAAAACATATAAGTAATTTTTACAAATTAGTAGTAAAGCAAAGAACACAACTTAAAAATTCAAAAGCTATGAACAGACACTTCACAAAAGAATACACACACACACACACACACACACACACACGGAAGGCCAACAAGGGGTGAAAACACTCTTTTTTATAGACATAAATATACAAATTGAGACTACATGAGATACTAAGAGGATTCAGAATAACTGGGCTCCTGCTGTAGAAAACATTTGAAAAATTTCTCCTAAAATTTCCATACTATCCAGCAATCCAGGTCTAAGGCATTTATCCATGAACAATGAAAACATATGCCTACACAACATGTCCAAAGCTTTGTTCATAACGCTCCAAATGGGAACCAGTCCAAATGCCCACCTACTAGTGAATGGGTCACTGGATTGTGATACATGGGACACACCTCAACAACAGAGCTGGACTATTGATCTTTTGCATTCCCAAAGTATTATGTTAAATGAAACAAGCAAAGCCCAACAAATGTATATGGAATCATTCTATTTATGCCACAGTCTAGACAAGGCAAAAAGGGATGACAGAAAAGAGATGAGTTGTTGACAGAAGCATGAGTAGGAGGGGCACGAGGCACTCTTTGGGCTGATGGATGTGTTCTCTGTCTAGATCATATTAGTGGTTATATGGCTGTGGGTCTACTTTTGCCAGAACTAAGCTAGGTATATACTTTAAAATGGTGAATTTTATCCTATGTAAAATATACTGTAATTAAAAACAATTTTCATCTCTATATATGGATACACATAGGCCATTTTTTCCATCACAAAATACACAATGTACTGAAAAACTTCCTTTATGTTGCTGCTAGAGAATGCTAGTTAAAATACACAAACAGCTCAATAATGGAAATCAATGTATTTTGTTAGCAATGAATATATTTCCTAAGTATGTTTCATTAGTGTTGCATACTGAAACATCATGTAAACAGACTTATTTGAATTTGCAGTAGGGCTACCTGATATCCCTGTAGCCAGTGGGAATTGGAGAGAAATGCTCTTGAATGGTTAACCATGTGATTAGATGGTAATTGACTTTGTCCCAAATTATATGTTTCTATGCAACAGAGCAGAACTAGGTTATAAAGATAAGTCCATTGGACAGGCCTCATACTCTGTACACAAACTACATTGCTTCTAAATCTTAGTTCTTAATGAAGTTTCCATGTGAACAGTGTGAAATATGGAAATGACAATTTAGTATTTTCAATAAATCAAAGTACATTCAATTAGACTCTTTTATTCCAGGTTCCAGGATTACATTCTTGTTTATTTTCTGTTGTTAAAATGGTTTTTATTCTACAAAAGTCTCAGGATCAGGCCAGGCACGGTGGCGCACACCTGTAATCCCAGAGGCTCAGGAGGCAGAGGTAGGAGGATCTCAAGTTCAAGACCAGAGGCAGTCTGTGTAACTTAGTGAGACCTTGTCTCAAAAAGTAAATAAATGGGCTGGGGGTGCACCTCAGTGGTCTAGCACTTGCAGAGCATGCAAGTGCGAGACCCTGGGTTCAATCCCCAGTACCACACACACACACACAAAAGTCTCAGGATCATGTGTGTGGGTGTGTATGTGTGTTTTCAGGTGTTTGTAAAATATGCATACACACACACACACATATATGACAAGGAAAAACTGTTTAGAAGATAAAATATTTCTTTCTAATGCATTCCAGATAATCTGGATGCCACCATATTCTCTAGTTCATTGTGTTCTATAGCAATACTCGTAGTTACTATTTTTAATATTATTCAGCAACAGAATATTATAAATTTTTCACCAACTCAATTGACCAAAAAAGGTGTAATATCAGTTACTCTGGAGCAAAAATAAACTGCATGAAGGAACATAAGGAAACAGAAATGTTCTAAGCACTAAAACCCTGACTACAACTTTCAGAAAAGACCTCTGTTGGTGATCATTTGGGGGTGCCCAAAAAAGACCTAGAAGAAGCCTGGGTGGAGATTTGACTGACCCAGGTAGAGGCATGAATCTTCTCCAAGTTTTACCCTATACTTACCTCTCCCACTCTTAACCTGGGGCATAGAGTTGAGATTCCTAGAGAGAACACCAGAGACAGAGGCCTGTCTGGCCCACTTGGAAGACTAACATCTATCCTCCAGGGCCGGCAAACTTTGTCCCACATCCTGGTATTTCATTCCTCCCCTTCCCATTGAGTGATCCAAGATGGCCCCCAAACACCCCAGCTCTGCTGTGGCCTCCTTCAATCTGATTGGTCACCTGGAGCTACCCAATTGGTTAAGAAAAGAAGCTCAGTGATTGGCCTGGCTTGTACCCAACCCCCTACCAAAATTTTTCTTTTTTCAAATCCCTAGTTACATAACTGCCATACTCGGCATGAGCCGCTCCCTGATTGGGTATTTCTGGGTCCACACCCCCTTCATAGAAGGTATATAAACCACAACTAAAACTACTAGCTTCCCTTTTGTCCCCTATGTTCTTGATTCTCATCTGCTCTCCAAGCGCTTTCAAACCTGACCCCCACACCCTACTCCTGAGACCTGCAACCTCCAATACCACCAGTGAAAACATCTGAAGACTACAAGCAAAACTCCATGTCAAGCCTAGGGCCTCTGAAGCAGTGAAGGCTCCAAGCAAGACAAGAAAAGCTCTCTCCTTTTCTTCCCCCACCTTGAGGAGAAAGAGAGTAGAGAAAAAATACTGCGAGAGGCAATAGGAGACACACCATGGGACACTCATTGAGTGTCATTGTGCTGCACCCTCTTTTGTTCACCTTCATAGGTGCAGCTTAATAAATTCACTTCCTGTTTGCAAGAAGGTTCCCGAAGTCCTTCTTTGGCACCACCAGCTCTTGCCTATTTCCAAGGGTCCCCGTGTATCCATGTTGAGGCAAGCTCTGTTACCCCCAGGCTTTAGTGACCCCCAACAGACCTTCACTGGCCATAGAGATACCTGGAGAGGATAATTAAGGATTCTGTGATCTCATTAAAAATGCTCAGTTAAGGATAAATCAACTAGTAATATGTGGTGAAAATTTATTTAATGTATATCTCTCAACCACACACACATATATAGCTAAAACAATTAGATTGAATGCTGATATTAACTCTTATTTCCTCTTGCCACAAAAGAGTGTCTAAATCCAGCTCTTTCTACCTCATACTCTTACTTTGAGATTATGGCACAATTATTTCAAGTCAGAACTTTGCCATAAAACTTGGATTTTTTTCTTCTGCAACAAAGCAACTAGGTAAAACTCGATTCCAGAACTATTTTTATATTTTAGTCAATCTTGAAAGAATCTTCCAGGTTGCTCTGCACAGTGGCCGTTCACTTTACTTACAATACAAGATAATCCGGTGTGTGTTCTCTGCCACACTACATTGGTGACATTTTGTTGTGTTCTCTTTTACAGGAAGAATCCCTTTTAAAAGGAGAGTCCATCAGTGGGTATAAAGAAGTATGCCTGCCATGTCTTACTTACCACTTTTGAGGAGCTCCTTTTCACATCCCAGGCCATCATAAATGTAAACTCCAATGGAAATTAATCAATAGGAACTTGACTTGTGTTTGGAATATAGTCTCCTCTATCCTGAGCCTCCATACCAAAAATGAGTTGTATAATATTTATATTACTAAAGGCCTTAATATTTTTTTTAAAAAGAGAAATGTGTATGCCACCATAAACTACAATGCAAAATGAAATAACTTAATGTTAAGTGGGACAGTGTCTACACAAAGGATTATTTTCTTCTCAGGATAATTATTTCAGTGAGAAATCAATCACTTGACCACCTGGAAAGTTTATAGCAGCATTTTTTTCATACTGTATTTTACAGATTGTCACTGTTTCTTTGTGATGCTTATTGACGATCTAAGAGGATTTCATGGTTAAATAATTTCTGGCAAGGTTGGATAGTACCCTCAGAGCTCATTAGTGTAAAAATGTGTCCAATATTTCCCAGATAAAGAGATTTGTTTAAAGTTTTTTAATCCAGTATTTACCTTATTTGAATCAGGAATTTGCTCATTCTTGCCGCTAAAGGTCTATCAGTGTTTTCTGGCTGGCAATGATATAGGGATTGCTGCTATCTAATTATATCAGGGCTTGCAGATCTACCACTGTGGTTTCAGATCCTCTTAGATCTCAGAAGCTAAGCAGGGTCGGGCCTGGTTAATACTTGGATGGGAGACCGCCTGGGAACACCAGGTGCTATAGGCTTGGGAGAAGGACCCAGCAACCCATTCCCAAAAAACAATCAGCCATTGAAAACCTTATGAATAGTAGAGAAGCACTGATAATAATGTTTCACCTATTGTACATAGGGTCACTAAGAGTCAGACATGGACTCGATGGTACCTAACAACAACAACAAAAACAATCATATGGGATGTAGGACCTAAGAGAATGAACTGCTTGTACTCCCTGTGTCTGCAGGTCTGGGTGATAGAAATGTACATTTGATTACTAGGCACCAGTATTCTAGATTACCTAGTGAGGAGTGTCAAATTTTCCAGCCTTAAAACAGGAATGAAAATTTTTTTTTTTTTTTTTTTTTTTTTTTTGTGTGTGTGTGTGGTACTAGGGGTTGATCCTGGGGCCTCATGCCTGCAGCTTTGCAAGTGCTGGACCACTGAGCTGCACCCCCAGCCCTTTTATTTTTTTCTTTACTTTCTGAGACAGGGTCTTGATAAATTATGCCGACTTCCTCTGGTCTCGAAGTTGCAATCCTCCTGGCTCCGCCTCCCAAGCCACTGGGATTACCATGCCCAGCTAGGAATGACAATTCTTATGCAATGACATTTTGTTACAATTCTCTGATAGTTAATAGTTATCATAGTAAGGGTTCACTAACTAATCATTATTACCATTATTAGTACTATTTGTTCCTGAACTTCTACTTTCCCAGCACTATAACATTTTGTTTCTCATTATATGTTTCTCATATAGACTATCCTATGACCAATTTTGCAGATCATTGGAGAAAAACAGAGTTATTTCTTTTTGTTATTACATTTATTATATGTCCAATGCTATTCCAAAAGTATGACTTATATTTAATGGTATGAGATTAATCTATAGAGAATGATATTGTTATAGCTTGTGTTGTTGTTGTTAGGCACTGTTGAGTCTGGTCCAACTCATAGGAACCCTATGTACAACTGAATGAAACACTTCCCAATACTGTGCCATGCCTGGCATTATGTCAGTGCTTCCCTGCTATTCATAGGATTTTCTATGGCTGATTGTTTTTAAAATTGTTTCTGGAGTGGGCTGCCAGGTCCTTCTCTCATTTTTGCAATGCTGTGGATCAAACCCAGGACCTCAGAGAGTGCAGAGCAACACTCTACCAACTGAGCTAAACTCTAACTCCAAATTCACATCCTATGTTTTATACTTACTGGCTGCTGTGTGAGCAACCACTCTTAAACTTAGTGGCTTGAAACACAGTTACTAATTAGGCTGCATGCGGTTGGTAGTTGATCTGTTCTGGAACATCAAAGGCTTCCTTCAAAATCTGGAGTCTCTCTTCCACATGAATTTAACATGAGGTGTCTTGGGCTTCCTGAAACCATGGCAGTCTCTGGGCAGTTGTATTTCTTAAATGATATATGATTTCTCAGAAAGCTTCTTGAAAGAAGAAGCTAGCAAGATTCTTAAAGGCCAGCTTCAGAACTAGCTCATATGTCCTTGGTGCCAGATGATACCAATCAAGGCAGTTCAAAGGCTGACCTGGATTCAGTGGGAATGGAGGGCAGAGCAGCACACACACGCGCGCACACACGTACACACGGATGAAAGGAGTCCAGAAATCGATGAAAGCCACCTTTTGGCAACTCTCAATCTCCCACAGCCACCAGTTTAATTCCCATCCTCTATCTGGACAATTCTTGATCTTTAACAAGATTCATATGCAACTTAAATTTTCCACACAGGCACTTTGGATTTGCTCCCCTTTTCTGTGGTGGCACTTTGGATTTGCTCCTCTTTTCTCTTATGTCTGCATGAATAAAAGCTGCTCAGTACCATGAATCATGCCTATTCAGGGTGGATGGCCACAGTGTCAGCAGAACCTTCCTCTGCTTTCCCACCACTCACTATGGGTAGGCAGAGATTGACCACTGAGATGCAGCCACAGACACTGTGATGGGGAAACTGGAGGTGGTGGGGGAACAGAAGACACACCCTTTGGAGGTTGTAGAGGCAGCCAAGGGTTCCCCAAAGCACCACCTGCACTGAGCCTTGAGTGGCAGGAGCTAGGACCCAGGTGTGGATAACTAGGAGCTGGGCCCTAAGTGGGCACCAGAAAAGGAGGCCTCTCCAGTGTTTCTAAAATGCACATCCCAGGCCAGTAGCAACAGCACCACCAGGAACTTGTCAGAACTGTTCCCTGTCAGCCCCTACAGCTCCTACCGAATGCGGAGCTATCTGAGTGGGGCCAAGTGTCCAGATGCCACTGAGGGTGGAGAGCCACAGCTCTGAGCAGCAAGGGCTGGGGCATCTTGGCTTCTCCTGGCTCCGTGATGCAAGAAGTGACCAGATCAACCTATGATCCATCCATTAACTCACTGTGAGCTCAGTGCTCAGTAATAATCATGGCTTACTCTGACTGACATGGCTGCACCCACAATTCTGTCTGGAGATTGTCGTTCTGAGTTCTAGATGAAAATGAGTTCCACAAAGACCCACCCCAAAGAAGAATTAAATAAGAATCAACATGCCCACAAGGTCAAATGAAATTATTAGCTTCAAGTGAAGCAAATATACTTGGGTGACCTTTGAAAAAATATAAGTTGTTTGAAACTGTTGAGAATTTTAGTTTTGATATTAATGTTTGTAAATGAAACTAACATACATTTTTTCTAATTTAGTTATGAGAGAATATGTGCATTTCAGCCTGCAGCCGTAGCCCTGTGGCATCCGATCCCATCAGATCTTGGAAGCTAAGCAGGGTTGGGCCTGGTTAGTACTTGGGTGAGAGACTGCCTGGGAATACCAAGTGCTGTAGGCTTGGAAGATGGACCCAGCAACCCACTCCCAAAAATCAATCCGCCATTGAAAACCCTAGGAACAGCAGAGAAATGCTGACAATAGTGTTTTGCCTGTTGTGTAGGGTCGCTAAGAGTCGGATATCGATTTGAGGGCACCTAACAACAACAACACTGCATTTCAAAGGCAAGGTTTTGTATTATCTGCTTTATATCTTCAATTAATAGTCTGTAACTTATAATAGTTATTGAAAATCTTTTAGATATGTGAATGTTGGAACAGGGAACTAAGAACTTGACTGGGAGTTATGATACCATAGTATAAATTTAAATTTGTAATATTTGCTGTGTAAGCTTCCGTAAATCACTTAACCTTTCTTAATGTTGGTTTATTTATCTAATAGAGTTCTGGATTCTCTGGTCTTTTTGTTCTATCTCAGTTTTAAAATTATATTCTAAATCTCCTTTTTTTTCAAAACAACTCTAACTCTGATTTTCTCCCTCCCCCACCTTCTATTTAGAAAAGCAGGACAGCTATTATAAATTCAGCCAGAAAAACATTTTTTGAACTTTCTGATGAGGTCCAATTGGACAACTTTCCCAGGGCTATTCCAGCGGGAAGAGAAGATAAACAGGGGAACCACAGCAGAAGAAGAGGCTAATAGAGAGGGACAACTGTTTGATTAGGTGTTCAGATTGAAGTTTGGAAATGAGCTAAGAGGTCAGGGAAGATGAGTTGTAATTTTTTTTTTCATTTTCTGAGATTTGGTTTGAAGCTTAGATGATTTGGTGTCTTGTGAAGGCTCTAGAAATGAGAAATCTGATGGCTGCTGAGAGGCACAGGAGTTCAGGAGTGAGGGGAAAAATCAGAACAGAATTATATCTGCTTTGTCTGATACAGATACAAGGAATTCATTCTTTTCTATGGGGAATCTCAAAAATACAAAGCAAGACTAAAGAAATGCCTCAGGATTGACCGCATGGTGAATTAATTGGCATGTTAACTGCAATATAATTTTTCACAACTTAGCTCACTAGAAAAATTGCTGTAGTTTTGTTCCCTATAAATGCAATAGAATTTATATTTTATTATATCATTGAATATCCAATAAGTGTATTTGTTCTTTGACTTTCTTAAGAAGTTTTCTAAATGGGGTAATCAAGCCGGGCAAATTTCAAATTTTAAAATGCATAATGTGAAGCACACATGTGTTAAAAATAACCCCCACCTCCTGCTGTTTTGGACACCCTCGCCACACTTGAGGGGTATCATTAGTTGGGCAAGCATTGGGTGCCCGGCCGTGAGTGGCAGCTGGAGATACCAAGCCTGGAGAGGGACACATCCAGACGTTCCCACCAGAGAGCCCAGAACGCCTCCTACCCGGAGTCAGGTTGATTGTTGTTTGGAAGATCGCGGTGAAGCAGGGTGGGAACAAGGAGGAGCCATTGAGAGAGAAAGCCCCAGCATGTCAGGGCGCTAGCCTGTGTAAGAGGCCACATTTACCTCCTGGTTCTCCAGAGTTCCTGAGATGTGAAGTGGGAGGGGGAGGGACAGGTGTGGAGCCACCCCAACTTATCTGGGAGCTCTGAGATGGCTCTGCTCCTACTGGGAGCTTCCTAGTGCCTGATGCTATCTCAGGCTGCTCCCCTCACTTTTGGTGAGTAGTGCGTTTCCCCAAAGCACATCCAGTGTGATCTGTGCGGTTCACCAATGAGGAGGATGGACAGCCGCGCCTCTCTCCACTGGGTGTGAATGGGGAGCTCTACTGGCCCTTCCTGGAGTCTGGCTCACTCTGCAGGCCGACGTCAGGGACATCTGTCACAGGACAGCCTCACAGGATGGTGGCTCTGAGCAACCCCTGTGGATCCAGAACAAGAAGACAAGATTCCTAGGTCTGGATGAGGCTCCTCACACCCTTCTTATCAGCACTCTGCCCAGCTCCTTCCTGGCTGAGGACAGATCTCAAGGGGCATTTCCAGGGGTGGCTCTTCCTTGGCAATAGAAAAGGAACTGGGACATTCCTAGTCCCGGCCCTTTCCTTCTTCCCCAGTTCTCCCGGCCCTCTCAGCTCACTCTGTAGCCACAGCCCTGGTTCTACTAAAGTCTGGAGGCCTGAGGGGCTAGGGTAGTCCCTCCCTCTGCCAGGCTATTTCTGTGGTCTCTGAGGTGGAGGTGGGAAGAGTCCCTAAAACATCCTCATTCTATTTCTCTGAGGTTTTCAGAACAGGACATGAAGGTGGGAGGAGTCAGTTGGGCAGTTAGTGACAGTGTTCGTGTCCTCCAGAATCCCAGAAAGAACAGGTCACTTGATCAATATGGTTTTGGATTAAAGAGAATTTTGAAGAAAGACCTGTTTACAAAGGTGTGGGTCTGGCTAAGGAAACAATAGAGAGTACGGCAGCAGGTGCTAGTGACAGTCGGAAGCCCTCACCATTCTTGTCTGAAAGAAGACAAGAAGCATCTCGTCACCAGCACTTGGTGACAGGCATGGCCCTGCCAGAGTAACTGCAGAGAGACCCCGAAAGGGAGTGTGCATGGAAACCCACTCTCCCTCTCCTCTCTCATCTGTTCCTCTTCAGCTACCTCCTCACATCTTCTCATCTGCTGCTGAATCCTCTGTCTAAAGTCCACCCAAGCTAGAGGGCAACCAGACCAAGGGAGGTAGAGTGGGGAGGTTGGGGCAGAGAAGGTCTGGGTGGGCAGCTCAGAAGCCACCAAAACACCACCAGCAACTCACATGGCTGCTGAAAGAAGTCAGCCTGATGCATTAGCATTCTAACACAACTGAAATTTTCTTCCTCAGGTAACAATCGGAATGCATTATCCCAAGTGGCAGGTGCCTCTCCCCCATGCAGAGATTCAGGGATTCGGGGCTTCTGCAGCAGGTGGTGCCTGCATCATATATTTCTGTATGATCACTGTTGGCATCTCACCATCAGAAGAAAGGTTCTGGAGGAACTTTGTAGAGCAGGTTCCTCAAGGGCCACGCCTGGAATTGTCAAGCAGTCATACATTGCTTTGGCAATAATTTGCTTAAATGTCTGCACCAAACTACGAAATATATGATGCAATGCAAAGTCATTTTGTATTTCCAAAAAGGAAAGCTAGAATTCTGTGAACAGCAACAAACCAGGAGAGGACACAGTAGAATTAATTATTGCAAGTTCTGTAAAAACCCATTTTCTATGATCTTGGCCCAGGAACCCTGCAGGTGAGATGAGGTTGCATCAAGATCACTAAGCCCTGTGCCCTCTCACACAGCAAGAGGAAGCTCAAAATGGGCTTGGGAGCTGCTGATCCCTAGGTGCAATATTCAGAGTGATGCCTTGTTCATTGTGCTCCAGCACACCAGCACACACAGCTGTATATCTCTCACTGCTGCCTCGGCAGTGTTCGTATCTTCCTTCCTTTTCACCTTTGTGCTGCTAATTACTTTCACATCGAACTGAATGAGTAGCTTCACCCACTTTCTAATCTAGTCTCAAAAACCCCAACTGCCACAGTGTCCCTCTGGAAATGTCTTAAGTCATGGGAATAGAAGTTGGTTGCAATTCTCGCCAACGCACAGCAGGAAGAAGAACCTGAGCTGTCAGGCTGTACACAGGCATCATCCTGTATCACCTATCAGGCAAGCAGTCTCATTAAATAGCCAGTCTGGAGAGGACAACAGAAGTGACTTAATAATACATGAACTCTTGAAATCATGATGGAGTGTGTGTGTGTGTGTGTGTGTGTGTGTGTGTGTGTGTGTGTGTGTATGAGTGCCTGCACATTTTTGATTCAATAAAACATTTACATACCTCCATTTATTTTCAGAAAATTGCTTTTGGTCTCATTTGAGAAATATACATGTGAATGACAGTGAGGAGTCAGTCATCTTGAGAATTGTTTGTTAGCTTGGTTATGTTTGAAGTCCTGAGGTTAGTTAGGAAATAATACATCAGACCAAGCTGTACTGCCTAAAGTTGAGTGTAATGCAGACATTCTCTACACTTCAGCCCTAATGGTTTGAAGTACTGTAGATCCTTATCATATACAAGATACATTCTACAATTTTCTAAATTCATCATATTTGCAGAAACTATAGCATGTGAGCTGGCTGTGGTGGTGCATGCTGGCAATCAACTTACTGAAGAGGATGAGGCAGGAGGATCACAAGTTCAAGGCCAGCCTGGGCTACACCTCTGCTTATAGCCATAGCACTGTGGTGTCCAATCCCATCAGATCTCAGAAGCTAAGCAGGGTCAGGCTTGGTCAGTATTTGGATGGGAGACTGCCTGGGAATACCAGGTGCTGTAGGCTTAGGAGAAAGACCCAGCAACCCACTCCCAAAAAACATTCAGCCATTGAAAACCCTATGAATAGCAGAGAAACACTAACAATTGTGTTTCATCTGTTGTACATAGGGTTACTATGAGTCAGACACCAACTCAACTCAATGACACCTAACAACAACATACCATGTGATTTCAATCTCAGATGCATTAAATGCAGCTGGAAACCATAGTTGAGCCCCATAGCCACTGAACTGTTTTATACATATAGAAGTAAAGCAATTTGTAAAGCTACATTCTGGCTGAAGATCACCCTTTTCTATTAATTGTCACTGCAAGCATTAGCAGTCAGCTCTCTTTACAGTATCATTTTCTGCAAAGAAATAAAGTCCTCATACTTTCACCCCAGTTTATGCTGGAGAATAAAAGCTTAGCACCACTGAGAGACCAGCTCAACACCTCTTGTCTGGCACCAGCGTGTCAGTACTGAGCAAAATTACATATTGTTCAGAGGATCCAGGTACTCAGGCGTCTGCCTGGGAAGTGTGAACTGTTTAGAAGACCCTGTCCCTCTTCTGTTCTCTTCACTCTGTTGGTGTTCGTGTTCTCTGAAAAGCCATTCTCAGCTGCAAGGATAAAGCGTGTGTCTTCTATGGATCTTCACTAGGCCTTGGGCTTTTCTAGATCAGCCTCTTTCCTGCACGGGCAGGTGCATTTATCCACAAGAATCCTGCATAGATTCTGAGTTCCCTGTCTAGGCACTGTGACTCAAGAGTCATGCAGCTACTGCACACCGATTTTCCTGACCTCAGGAAGGGCTTACAGCCCTACATGTTCATTATAAGTTGAAAATATCATAAGTCAAAGGTACGTTTATCTGCCTAACCTACTGAACATCCAGGCTGAGGAGAAAAGTGTATGGGACTGTTTTTCTTCATGGTTGCAGGGCTGACTGGGCACTGCTGCCATCCAGCATCATGAAAGACTATATATAATACTGCCTGTCGCTAGCCCAGAAAAGATGCAAATACAAAATGTGAAGCATGGTGTCTAATGAACACAGATCACTCCAGCACCATTTTGGAGTTGAAAAACTGTATATTGAACCATTATAAGTCAGGGACCTAAAGAATTTTCCTGAGAATCCTGTGGGGATATTTTATTAACTGTTACAAGATACTGGGCTTTGTTTCTGGACTGACTCCAAAGTCCCAGACTCTCTGATGCATCTTCAAATCAATGAATGGGTGAATTTTATGCACCCTGAGAATGGGTTTACAGCCTCCACTCCAACACTCTTGTTGCAAGGAGTCACATCTTTCAGGGGCTCTATAAATTGAGCCTCAAAAAATGGTTGGTTTCCTCTTGGGCTCCAAACAGGAAAAAGGCGCTCTATTTACCACAGAGTGGGTTGTTGTTAGGTGCTGTTGAGTCATGTCCACTTCATAGTGACCCTCATAGAGTTTTCAATGGCTAACTATTTCAGGATTGCCTCAGGAATGGACTGCCATATCCTTTTCCCATTTTTTGCAATGCTGGGAATCAAACTCAGGACCTCAGAGACTGCAGAGTGTTGCTCTACCAACTGATCTAAATCCCAGCACAGCGTGGGTAGATCTGACAAATATCTTACACTTAGGTCGAAGAACTTCAATATCATTTATTCTATCTTCTTTCTCCAGTATTTGATGCCACCTCTTACTTCCTTTGCTACATTTCTGGATTTTGCTCCACAACTCTGTCTTCTTCCTCTTTTAATATTTTAGGCTGGTACATGTTTAATGACTAGTGGGAGCCAGGGGAGTGGAGGGAGCCCTGATTTTCAATGTTGGCTGATTTGAAGGTAGACTCTGCTTCTGAGCATTTCAAGAACTAGAGCAAGAGTGGAGGGTAGATCAATCTTGTAGGCAGAGGCAAAGGTCAAACTCACAGAAAGACGTACAAATAGCAGATTCAGGTCTGGGAATTTAGATTGGCCTATGGGATGCGGAAGAACGCTGCATCAAGACTGGAGGAAGACTCATTAACAACCTGCGTTATGCAGGTGACACCACTTTGCTTGCTGAAAATGAAGAGGATTTAAAACATTTACTGATGAAGATCAAAGATCATAGCCTTCAATATGGGTTATGACTAAACATCAACAAAACAAAAATCCTTACAACTGGGTCAGCACAAAACTTCACAATACATGGAGAAAAGATTGAGGTTGTCCAAGCTTTTGCTTTGCTTGGCTCTATAATCAACACCTGTGGAAGCAGCAGTCAAGAAATCAAAAGACTCATTGCTCTAGGAAAAGCTGTGGCAAAAGATCTCTTTAGAGTATTGAAAAGCAAAGAGGTCACATTGAAGATGAAGGTGCATCTGACTCATGCCATGATATATTCAGTGGCATCATATGGTTGTGAAAGCTGGACATTGAACAAGAGAGACAGAAAAAGAATTGATGCTTTTGAATTGTGGTGCTGGAGACGTCTATTGAATATACCATGGGCTGCCAAAAGAACCAACAAATCTGTCCTAGAAGGAGTGCAACCAGAGTGCTCCTTGGAAGCAAGAATTGCCAGATTGCATCTTACATATTTCAGACATGTAGTCAGGAGAGATCAATCCCTGGAGAAGGACATCATGTTTGGGATAGTGGCAGGTCAACGCAAAAGAGGAAAACCCTCCACCAGATGGATTGACACAGTGACTGCAACAATGGGCTTAAACATAGATAAGATCATTTGCCTGGCACAGAATCAGCAAGTGTTTTGATCTGCTGTACATAGGGTCGCTATGAGTCAGACTCGACTCAATGGCACCTAACAACAACAACATGGGATGCGGGGCTGAGCTTTAGTTCAGTTGGTAGAGTGTTGCCTTGTACTCTCTGAGGCTCTGGATTCCATCCCCAGCACCACAAAGATGAGAGAAGGATGTGGCATCCCAATCCTGAAACAATCCTGAAATGATCAGTCATCAACAACTGTGTGAACAACAGAGAAACATGGACAATAGTGCCAGGTATGGCACAGAGTTGGGGAGTGTTTTGTTCTGTCATACACAGAGTCACTATGAGTTGGAACCAACTCAATGGGACTTAACAATAACAACAACAACAACAAAAACAACATGGGATGGGGTGACTTGCGAAGGCATTAGTGGTCGAGTAGATGTGCTGTGGCCAGAGCAAGGGAGGAAGAGGTTCAAACCTGGGCTAGCTGGATACCACCTCTGTATTCCTGAGGCCTTCTCACCCTAGTAGCTTACATGTAGGTGAAGCCATGGCTGAAAAACCATGCAGTCTATAAAGAGTCCTCATGATGATGAGATGGACAAATTTTGGGAACAATTTGTAAAACAAAACAGGAACAACAATAAAAAGTTCTGTGAATTTCATACCAGGAGGAAAACTAATCCTAAAGATAGTTTTCTAAGATTACTCTTCATGAAAACTTCAAAATGTTTCTTTTGCAAGGGGAAAAAAAGGCCGGAAAAAAAAAAGGCAGGAAAAAAGGTCACTGAGACTAAATACCAGCAAAGCAACAAAAGAAGTACAAATAGCAATTCTGGAGAAAGTACTTTAAGGAAACTTGTGAATGGGAAGCAACTAATTATTTCTTCCTTCTGGGCAAACAGTTTAAAATAGAATAAAAATAAATGGCCAAATGTTATATGGAAATGCCTATAAATAATTGCAGATGCCACAGACTCTGTGACTTTAGAGTGTATTACCACATGTGACATGTTCTCATGTGACAAATTCAGTGTAGTCAACTTGGGCAGGTGAATACTGGGAAACTGGTCAATCACATGTACAATGCAAGAAGTACTGTGGGATTTTTGACCTAAATCCCCACCATCATCTATCTATCTATCTATCTATCTATCTATCTATCTATCTATCATCTATCTATCTATTGTCTATCATCTGTTATCTATCTATCATTTGTCTATCTACCATCTCTCAATCCATCAATATATCTATCATCTATCATCTATTATCTATGTATCTATCATCTACCTATTATCTATCTATCATCTATCATCTGTTTAACATCTATCATCTATCTATCTATCTATCTATCTATCTATCTATCTATCTATCTATCTAGCAATCGTGTTTGTGGAAGTTTTCTGAGGGCTTTTGTTGGTCAAGATCCTACATTTAAACACCCTGGGAACTTTTCATTACTAGTACAATTAGTGAGGACCTAGCACACTGAGTCTCTGCCCTGGCTGCACACTTGAGTCACTTGCAGAACTGTGCAGAAAAGGCCAGTATCGAGGCTCCTTCCTTGGAATTTCTGATTAAAGGGAGCAGTGGTGAGAGATCTGGATGGAGGCTGAGCAGGGACCATTTTAAAAAGCAAAAGCAGGTGAAAGAAACTCCTAAAGAACAAAGCATCAGAGAATGAGACCCTCTAGAAAAGCTTTGGAAAAAATTCTCCCCTTTTCCTGCACTGATGTGATTTTAAAATCACAGCTAGTCTTAGACCAGCCAGAGGAAGAGAATATTTATTTTGTGGCCACATGGGGGACCCCGATGCCACAGTTCTCCGAGTACAGCACCCAGCAATGATTCCTTTCTGAAGTACACTGCAGGCTCTACCTTCAAAACCACAGGCGAGACAAGGGATGTCAAATTGGTTTTATTTTGGATGTCACCTGTAATAGATGGGTAGTGATTGCCTGAGTGCTGTGTTGCAAAACATTCAGAGACTGCATCTGACCACAGCAGTAAAACTTCCCTAATCAATTAGTGATGCTTGCTATGGGTGCTAGGAATGACAAATGACAGCACCTGGGACAGGTTTTGCTACCTTTGAATAACTCAATAGGAGTACAGCACTCTCTGCAGATGACCCTTATTCATCTTCAAAAATATATTCCAGACAGTGGCCTATCCCAGCAGCACATTAGGATGCATTAGGTTTAATCAATTTCTTAGAAAGTCTTTTAAACTCACTCATAGAAAATAAGCACTTGTTAAGTACTCCATTGTTGTTGTTATTGTTAGGTGCTGTTGAGTCAGGTCTGACTCACAGCAACCTTCTGTGCAACAGAACAAAACACTGTGTGCCATGCCCAGCACTAATGTCAGTGCTTCTCTGCTATTCTTAGGGTTTTCAATGGCTGATTGTTTTTTGGGAATGGCTTGCTGGGTCCTTCTTCCAGGCCTACAACACCCGGTATTCCCAGGTGGTCTCTCATTTAAGGATTAACCAGGCCTGAACCTACTTAGATTCTGAGATCTGATGAGATCAGATGCCAGGGTGGTGGTATGACTTCAGACTCAGTACTTACATGTTGCTTTTATTTACTTATTTTTAATTTTGCTTGTTTCTCACAACATCCTATGAGGACAGAAAACACAGATTGTAAGAGGCTTATAGTCACACTAAAGAAAGGAAGTATATATGCAGCCGGGTGCAGTGCCACATACCTGTAATCCCAGCAACTAGGGAGGCAGAGGCAGGAGGATTACAAGTTTGAGACCAGGTGCAGTCTGCATAATTTAGTGAGACCCTGTCTCAAAAAGTGAAAAAAAAAAAGGGCTGGGGGTGCAGCTCAGTGGTACAGCACTTGCAAAGCATGCAAGTGTGAGGCCCTGGGTTCAACCCTCAGTACTGCCAAAAAAAAAAAAAAGAAAAAGAAAGAAAGAAGAAAGTATATATGCCAGCAACTATTAATGAGTACAGTATTATTCCTTGTGACAGAATTATGTGCTGATATAATGAAGATGATGAAGAGAGTAAATGTCAATTATGTGGTCTAAGGAACAAATGCTAATTCTGTGGTAGACCAGATGCTGTTTTGGCCAGAAGGACATTGGAGGCAAGTAATCACATCCATACACTGAACAGACCTGAGTGCTTTTGCAGACCATCCTGGCATAGCACAACACGGTGTAATACAATACAGCCCTACCCACAGAACAAGGAAATACACAAACATTCCACTTTAACATTGTGTAGGGAACAATAGTGAGTATCCCACAGATCAGGCTCCTGAACTGGGCTGTGACTTTTTACTGGCTGTGTTGCTCAATAGAGGCTCTGAAATTTGCTCCTACCTACAACGATGGGATGCTGAAGTAGTAGAACTACTTTAAGATTTAAGATGTGTCAATAATCTGGTGCTTAATACATTCTCTTTGTTGTTGTTGTTAGGTGCCCTTGAGTTGTGTCCAACTTATCCTGACCCTCATAGGGTTTTCAATGGCCGATTGTTTGCAGGTTGTTTTGGGAGTAGACTACCACATCCTTCTCTTGTACATTCTCATTAAACAGCATGATATTACATTATTTCCTGAAAGCTAAAACGACAATGCCTGTAGCACTACCACTGTGGAGTATGATCCCATCAGATCTCAGAAGCTAAGCAGGGTCAGGCCCTGGTTAGTACTTGGATGGGAGACCACCTGGGAACACCAGGTACTGTAGGCTTGGGAGAAGGACCTGGCAATGCACTCCCAGAAAACAATCAGCCATTGAAAACGCTGTGAATAGCAAAGAAACACTAACAGTACTGTTTTGCCTGCCTGCTATACATAGGTCACTATGAGTCAGGCATTGACTTGACAGCACCTAGCAAAAACAAAAACAAATCACATTATTTTAGGATTACAAATTGGCTTAATAGAAAGCTATAGGAGGAGCAGCAAAGCCTTCACTATAATGTGCATCTCAATGTGCACGTGTGTGTGTCAAGTTTAGGGGTAACAAGTAAACAAGCAGCACATACCCAACTAGCTGAGGTGTGGAGGCCCTCAGGTCCAGAGTGTACAGCCGAGACAAATCCAGAAACAGCAGTAAATATTAGTCCAGAAATTACCTCCTGAAGACACCTTAACTCACCAGGGACCCCACCAGGTTGGACCCCAGCATGCACCTTCTGTAGTCAAGGCAACAGAGGTCCTGATGGTGGTGGAGATAGGCTAAGACCACATAGGCTAAGACCAGGTGGCAGAGCTCGAACTTCCACAGCACAGCCTGGCTCCAAGGTCCACAAGCCCAGCACCACACTGCACTTCCGGGCTGCCTGTTGGAAGGTGGCCAGATCCAGGCAGGAGAGGATGCCCAGGGCTGGCCAGCAGCCACTATAAAAGACAAATTGAGGGGGAAGCTTTCTCACAACCAGGAGGAACTGGCCTGCACCCCATGGCAAGGACCTTAAAGCCAGCTAGGAAGTGAGGGTGGAAGTCCAGCCAGGAGAAGAAGGAAGAGCCAGGAGTAAAACAAGAGAGGAAACATGGCGGCAAGAGATCACTGAAGGTCAGGCAGCCACCCCCAAAGGTCCGGGGTCTGATGCTCTCTGTCGAGGAGGAAGTGGATGTGGCCAACCTGATGTTTTCCTACATGGACATAGGCTTTAGATCTTGTTACCTATTTCTTCTCAAGCTATGGATACCCCCACAATCAACAGAACCATTGGGGTGGGTAGGAGCACAATTGTGCCCCTCTTAACTTTCACATGGTGAAGTAGCAACCCCAGCTGCCTCAGAATATGTCCTAATTTGAAGATAGAGACTTTACAGAGGTAATCAAGTGAAAATGTGGTCATTACAGCAGACTCTAATCTGAAATGACGGTGTCTTTATCAAAGGGGGTGATTTGGAGAAAAACATTCCCATATAGGGAGATCATTGCATCCATCTTCTAAGGGGAAAGAGAGATAAGGAGAGAGAATGGGAGCAGATTCACCCTCCCAACCCTCAGAAGAAACTAACCCTGCTGGTGCCATCAATATAGATATTTGGTCTGTAGAACTGGTAAAGAATAAATTTATATCATTTAAGCTGCTTGGTTTATGGTACTTTGGTACTTACATTTGTCATTGTTGTTGTTAGGTGCCCTAGAGTTGGTACCTGACTCATAGCGACCCTATGTACAATGGACCAGACAGTACTGTCAGTGCTTCTTCACTATTCATAGGGTTTTAAAGGACTGTTTTTTGGGAGTGGATTGTTGGGTCCTTCTCCCAAGCCTACAGCACCTGGTGTTCCCAGGTGGTCTCCCACCTAAGTAATAACCAGGCCCAATCCTGCTTAGCTTTGAGATCTGACAGGATCAGATGTCACAGTGCTACAGCTGCAGGCATTACTTACATTAGCCATAGCAAATTAAGACCAGGTGTGTTATGAGTTATGTGGTTACCAACAGGCTGATTATTCCATCCAGGCACTTTTAAAGGAAGGATGTTTCTAATTCTATGTACTTTGTATATGACAATTTATTTTAAAACTAACATCTCAAAAATATGTACTGCTATATTCCTGTATTTTCCATGTTGGAGGACACTCCTTCTTGCCTCTTTTCCTTCATATACATACTCCTATGCTAGAAGTGGGAGGTGTGGCTGTGGACGTTCACACTGACAAAGGCCTTTTCTGTGAACATATTAGTTCTTCATTGAGGCTTCAACAAATCACTTTCTGTGATCTGCACTGGAATTCAGACTAAAAATACTGACGGAGGTGTCAGAATGGTGTACTGTGGAAGACAAGGGCTCACTCAGTATACATAGGAGGAGATGATTGGATAGTTACACAAAGTGGTGATGAAAATCCTGGCAACATCCCACCGACCCAGCTGGGAGTAAGTGGAGAAGTGGGGAGGGCGTCCCAGGGGCCCCTACCTGTCAGGACTAGTGAGGGATGTGTGCTAAATTTGGAGGAATCTATTTACCCTTTCCTGCTTGCTTCCGCATACTCTCAGCATATGAGTGACTCTCCCACCTGAAAATGCATCAGCCTCACCAGAGAGCTTGTTAAAACACAGCCTTGGCCTAAGCTCAGTGCTTCTGATTTGGTGTGTATGGAAGGTGAGTAAGAATCTGAATTCTTGTGCTGCAGGGCCCATACGTACACTGAGAACCACCTAGTAAACACGTATGAGCATCTATCTGAGAGCAGGTATCTGCTCTTAACAGATCTCAGGGATGCAGCATGAATAAAACTTAGGCCCACCTTCATGAAAATAATGTTTATCAAATCAGTCAACCACTTTGTAATGCAATCACATCCTTGAAACTTCACTCCTTCATGGGAAAAAAATCAAGTAAGAGTCTCATAGTGAGGACCATTTCTCCAACACCCTAGTCATTGCCAAAAGAAGGTTTTTTGTTTTGTTTTGTTTTTGTTTTTGTTTTTTCCTGAAATGATGAGTGTTCCTTATCTATTCTCTTTCCCTCTATTTTAGCACTTGAACAGTGAGGTCTAGTCATGAAATGGAATTTGCAAAGGAAAGAGTATTTGGATAGGCAGTGCATACTAATATAAGCAAGCTGAACCTTTCCTGCTCTGTCTGCTCTTCTATCTTGGAGGGTGACGTTTGAAGTCAGCGCCTTGAGGTTGCCACTCTGATATCCACGAAGGAGCAAAGAATGATCCGCCTTGCGGTGTTGAAGGCTGTCAGAATTGGTCCATCATGTGCTTATTCTCTGTGATGCATGGTGAAAGGACATGAGAAGCAGCTGGGCCTAACAGTGAGCTCTGTGTATCAGGGAAAAGGCATGCCAAGGACAGAACCAAAGCCATGATCTGACAGGAAGGACTTAGGCTTTCTCTAACCGCATGTGCTGGGCTGGCAAATTATTTGTATTTGTGCTGATTATATCTTGAAATGGTCTTTGGGCCAACTGTGGAAGACAAATACTCAACCAAAAGGGACTCAGTGACAAGTGAGCAAAAGTTTCACTGCTCTTGATTTCAAAAACCAAGCACTTGGCTTTAGAAGGAAAAGGGATTCCTGCAAAATGCTTCTCTGTGGGCACTGGGTCAACTCGCCAGAGGATGCTACTTTCCCTTGGTTTTGGCTGGCCTGTTTTCTGTTTCTAAGAAATTGTAAAAGAATGGCAAGGAGAATACTCTAGAAGCAGGTGCTCAAAGTTGAGGTGGCTGGTCATTTCCCTACTGACCAGAGGATCGGTTCAGGAACCCATGAGTATGTGTTGATAGTCTCTGTAGGTGGTTAAGATGTTCAGTGTGGTGAGAATAAAGAAAAATGAGAGCTTTCTGAAGCTCCCCTGCCTTGATACGTTTGAGAGATATTTTATTGTTAAAAGAACAAAGTCTTTATTGGCTGAATGGCCAGTTTGACTGAGTGTAGTGATTGATTTTTTTAAATGAAATTTGTATTGAACTTTCAAGAAAACAGATTTACTTAAAAGTGCATGCGCAAGGATGCAATTGAATTAGCACTCTTAATATTTTCCCTCTGCTGTTGTGGTTGTTGCTTTTTGTTCCATTTTAGATTCATTCCTTCCCTGTTGAAAACATTTACAGAGCATTTTCTAGGGGCCTAGATGCATAAGCCCTTCAAAAATGAATGCCTGGGTTCTTGATTTTAGGATTTGAGCAGATCTGTTTTTCATCCTAATGGCCTGATTTCCATTACTATCATTTGCACACTTTGTCTTGCACAGAGTCCTTTTGTGGCTTAATATCTGCAATTCTTCTAATCTTTGACATTTGAATTAGTGTGTAGTGCTTAGAACTAGCACTTCATTTGGATAAGCCTGATCATCCTTTCCATTCAGGAAAGATACCTGTCCATTCATCTTCAGTGCATGTAGCTTTGAAATTTGGGGAAATAAAAGACTGGAAGAAAAAAGCAGGGGGAAGGAAGAATATATAACTGTCATTAAGAAAATAGAAGGAGGATCAGTAATAGAAGCCAAAGAAGAAAGAGGAGAAGTGGAGGAGAATAAATGGAGGGAGAAAGGCAGGTTGTGGGAGAGGAGGAGGGGGAAAAATGAGGGACAAGGGAAGGAAGGGGTTGAATGAGCTCGATAAGACCTAGCCCCACAGGACATCATGCAGGATCATTCTCCACCTATTTTCCGTGGCAACCTGTATTCTCATGTACATTTTCCACTGAAACATTGTCTCTACTGAACCTCTGATGAACAATACTTGGTAGGAGAAACTAGAGCCAGATTTTGTTGTTGTTGTTGTTGTTGTTGTTGTTAGGTGCCCTGAAATCAATGTCCAACTCATAGCAACCCTATGTACAACAGGCGAAACACTACTGTCAGTGCTTCTCTACTATTTGTGGGGTTTTCAATGGCTGATTGTTTTTGGAGAGTGGGTTGCCAGGTCCTTCTCCCGAGCCTACAGCATCTGGTGTTCCCAGGCAGTCTCCCATCCAAGTACTAAACAGGTCTGACTCTGCTTAGCTTCCAAGATGGGATCGGACACCACAGTGCTATGGCTGCAGGCAGAGCCAGATTGGAGAGATAACCCAGCTGGCGTCATGATCTTCAGGACCAGTTTGGTTTTCACTGCTTCACCTCCCACAAAATCCCTGATGCGCCTTTAGCCCTGCAAGTCCCAGCATAATGTTGATATTCCTCCTGCTAAGCATCTTGTTTCCTGAAAGCAACTGACCCTTCGAGGGTGACACATTTTGCTCTAAGCAGTGGTAATCAGTTCAACAGTAGATGGACAAACCATATCTTCTTCTCACCTATCATCCTATATCTCTTTCTTAGAGAATTTCTATAAGGTCACAGAAACTTTGAGGCCAGGGAAATATTCTTTACTCTTTTGATCCCCAGAATCTCTTAAGGTGTTGGCTCAGAGTAGGTGCTTAAGAAATATTAACTGAAAAACTGGATGAACAAATGATATATATGTCTAAAATAATTTCATAAGGCTTTTAATTTGTTTTTATCTATTCCTTCTGCAGATACATATTCTAGGACTGAGTAAATACGAGAAGCATAGGTAACCAAGGTAAGCCTTTGTGCGTGCATTCATCTCCTGGGTTCATAGTCACAAATCATTGATGCTTCTCTTCTTCTTAAATTGAATAATGACTTTATATAAAAAGTTAACTTATATAACATTTTGACTTTAAGGTTTCCATACCTTTTCTTAAACCTCTAACATCTGCCTGTCAAAAAATCCATAGTAAGATAGCATCTCCTTTAGTCATTGTTATGTGGTATCCTATAAAATGTGATGTATTCCACAAAAAATTCACCTGCGAGCACTACTGCTCCTGGTGACTGCAATAGAAAGAGTGGAAAGGGCCTAGCATTTTGATGTTCAGTGAAGGAGTGAGCTTGCTTACCAGATAGGTCAGAATTATGCATTTCTGAAGGTCACAACAGTTCAGTACCTTGATTTTCTTTAGTTAGAATGAATTTTACCTAAAATTGTAGCTGTTAATGAAGAAGAAAGAAAGGAGTAGCTATGGCTTTCTGTGTGTTTCATGGATGGTATATTCATTAGCTTTTTGTTACTATAATAAAATACCTGAGGCAAACTATTTCATAAAAACAAGAGGCTTATTTTGACTCAGAGCTTTATGTGGGGCACGCGCCTCCCAGTCCAGCCTGGAGGTTCAGATGGGCTGCACCGCCACGCACACAGATACTAAACACAATTCACTTGGGACCCTCAGGTGAGGGGCGCAGACTCCTGTGGCCCTCGGCACCCCGGAGGAGACGGGAGAAAGGAAAAGCCTCAGGCGCTTTTGCCTTACAGGGGCAAACACCTGTGTTGGTCATCTCAGTGGTCACCAGGAGACAGCTGTTTCTTCGTCGGTGGTCAGACAGAGAGCAGGTTCTTTTCCTTGTTGATGATTGCAACAGGAGAACATTTTTTCCTTATCAAAGGTCCAGGGCAGAGCAGCGGGAGAGGTGTTTCCTCATCAGTGGTCCGGGCAGGAATGGGCAAGAAGGTGCAGAAAAGGTGCCAAAAGGCCTAAAAGGTGGTGTCAAAAAAGATCGAGCTGCCACAGTGCAGCTCTTTATGTAGCTCACCCATGGAATGGCCTGAGCCAATCAGCTTTCAGCCCACTTGTCCAATCAGGAAGGGTTTTGTACAAATGTGCAACCAAGTTACTTTCATTTTCCCTAGATTTCTAACTTACAAACCAGATATTCAAACGCCATTTTCCCAGTTTGTGAGTTTTTGCCAATTTCCTCCCAATTTTTCCCTACACTTTAGAGCCTGGAAGTCTAAATAGGATGGCGCAGGCCCTCCTTAGCTGCACCATTTTGTAGAAGGAGTGTGTGTATCCCTGTGTCTGTGTGGTCTCTTTCCTTCTCCTTATAAATTCCTCTAGGATTCAATTATGGGGGCTCTAACCCAATGGCCTAATCTAATCACTTCGTAGGGGCCCTTATCTCTAAATAGTATAGTCAGATTGTTTCTACCCTCTAATACCACTGAAGGGGTTGTGGTTTAAATCAGTTAGTAGAATGCTGCTGCACACTTTTTGAGGAGCTAGGTTTGATACCCAGCACCACAAAATGGGAGAAGATGTGGCAGTCCACTCCCAAAACAATCCCGAAACCATCAGGCATTAAAAACCCTATGAGGGTTGCTATGAGTTGTACATGACTCAATGATACCAAACAACAACAACAACAACAACGACAACAATGACAACAACAACACTACTGGTATCAAACTTTAAAGGTTCAACTCTTGCACAAGTTTATAGGAATAAACCATATTCAAACCATAGTTGCTAACCATGAGATCACGTAAGAATCTTCCAAAACTGTACAGGAAGTGTATTTGTGTGTGTGCTCATAAAAGCGTTTCTCTGGAGAGAAGTTTATCTCTTTGGATTCTCAAAACACAAAAAGTATGATGATAGGACAGTAAAACTCACTGTAAAATGTACACACTCTAAGGAAGTTGCTTTTCTGACACCATAAAGTCGGGATGTACTCTCAGAGGTCAGTTCACAGTTCACAGACCTCTTCTTTTTGTTGTAGTTCTAACAGTAGGCAGTGAAGAGAACAGGAGTGTTGGGTCAGGGCAATGAGATAGTCATTCTAGCTGGCTGCAGGACTGAGGGTGAGTTCTTTGATGTCTCTCAATCTCACTTCTCTTTTCTAAAATGTAAAGTTCCAGAACTAGCTACTCAGGGAGTGGTTTTGCTATGAGGATTATAGACAAGGAAAGGGGAAAATATTCCTAGAGTTTCTGCTATAAGGGACTCCAACTCCTCGTTTTCTCTTTCACTGGCCTTTATTGTTATTTTTTCCTTCTTCCAGTCAAGCCATCCCCATTTTCCCAGTGTTTTCCCACTGATAAAATTTTGGCACACTGAAGCTACTTTCCAACGTGAAGGAATGCAGGTCTCCTTTCCCTGCCATTTCTTGCTGCAGAACAGCTGTTAGAACATGGGACCTTTGGACAAGCTCTGCACATTTCAGTCAGTTTCTGGTAGCTCACATTATTTTTTACTTTCTTAGGGTTTCTTCTGCTTCCTTGAATACTCCAGGAGGAAATGTCATTGACTACCCAGTCAAGTAACTGACATTCACCCCCCCCCCAGGTGATGGGACCAGGACAATGCTTCAGGGGAATGGGGGTCATTCTACATGGGCTCCTAGGGACTGCAACACCTGACTCGTAAAGGAATCAGAACAAAAGGTGAGTTAGAGAGAATTAGATGTATCATTAGGAGAGCTATGAAAAAAATAGAAATTGAAATCTTTCTCAAAACCAAAGTATAGAAAGCTCCAAGAAAAAATAACATTTGATTGACAATAAAGTGGAAGTGAAAAGATATGGCAATTCATATATAAATATAGAGGAGAAGCTGGAAGACTGAAGCTGACTGCAATGTGTAGATCACTGAATGTTCAATGGTACTGCCTCTCACATCTGTGGGTTGTTGTTAGGTACCATCAGGTCTTATCCAACTCATAGTGACCCTCTCAGGGTTTTCAATGGCTGATTGTTTTGAAATTGTTTAGGAGAGGATTACCACATCCTTCTCCCATTTTTGTGCTTCTGGGGATCGAACCCAGGTCCTCAGAGAGCACAGTGTGGCACTCTACTGAGCTAAACCACAGCCCCACCTGTGGGTTAAGGCCCATTTAAAAAAATAGTTTCAGGCCAGCTATCCATGAAGCATAGTAAGCCCTCCTCAAGTGAATATGGATGAAATTGTCCCTTTTAAGCCCACTTGTTAGGAGACATCTCAGCTTTAGGGAGAGCTGCATTGATGTGTATCTAGTGAGCTGGTGGAAGAGACCCAGAGGAAGTCTTCTTCATTGAGAAATCTCCCAAGAAAGAATTTGTGCAAGGGACTTAGGAGCAACAGAAAGTCCTTGTGACCTAGTGTAGAAATTCTCAGAACAACATAGTCTTCTTTCTCAGATCATCTAGTTTACTATGTGCTGCCCACCCCCTCTTTCCAGTGTATAAAACCCTTACATGCAAAAGAGGAAAATACAGAAGGAGACAGAAGGACAAAGACAAAATCAAATGGAGGGAGAATTCAGAAAACATAAAAGATATTAATTTTTAAATGCATTCACATTAATAATTATTTTAGGATGACTTGAATGCAATCGACTGCCCATGCATTTCCAAATTCCCTGTCCCTCCAATTTTGATTTACTACTGAACTTCTTCAGTGTCAACACACTAGGAATTAATGATGATACCTACCAACAACAGCCCATAGGATCAGTGGTTAATTTTGGGGGGTGGCCCACCTGCATCATGGGAGGCACCTTAGAAAGTGCCTAGAAGATGATGTGGAAGGAGTTTTAAGAAAAGAACTGAGGATGGGAATGAGCAGGTTAGAATATTCATCACTCAGCATTGAATTACTGCATTAATTTTGACCTTTTATCATGAAACTGGATATATTCAATGCAAACATCAGCCTCCAGTTAGGAGGGAAGTCTTTTGTTACATTTTAAGTAATTTTTTTATCTTTGTTGTCCACTGTGGTAGCCACTAGCCACAAGTAGCTGTTGAGCACTTGAAAATGGGCATTATAACTAGAAATTTATTTTTTATTTAATTAACTTCATTGAATGCAAACCTAAATAGTCACTTTGGAGCCATGCTTGTCATAATGTACCACATTATTTGAGAGCACAGTAGGTTAGGATCAGGCTCTGAAAACTAGAAACTAAGCATAAATCACAGCTCTATCATTTACTAGCTGCAAGCTGTGTACTCTTGGGAAACTTATCCCTTGAACAACTTAATTTTATCATCTGTAATATGGAGAAAATGATCATAATTGCCTCATGAGACTATTGTGAGGATTGATTGATGCTCATTATACAAAGTGGTTGGAAAATATGAGGTATATACTAAGTACTCAATGAGGTAGCTATCATTAATGTAACCACCCTACTTTTCTCCCTTTGTTTTATTGGCCATTGTACAATTCTGTGTGGTAACAATACATTTTCTTAGATGTCATCAAGGTTGGTTTTTTTTCTGTTTTTGTGGTGCTGGGGATAGGACCCAGGGCCTTGAATGTACTAGACAAGCATCAAGTATTCTTTCTAATATTTTATTTCCCCTCACACTTAAGTAAAATAAATTTTTGGAGGAGGAAGTGTGTGACCCTGACAGTCTTTACCATTTGTGATGTAGAGATGGGTGGAAATGGACTATGGAATGTACAGAAAAGACCTATTAGACCTCTAAGTAGACTTCAGAAGATGATGTGGAAGGCTTTAATTGGGGGATTTTCAAAGGCATATTTACAGTCAGTAAATTGTAACTTTGCTTTTCTTTTTGTTGGGAGGGGGATATCTGGTTGCAGCACTGATCAAGACAAAGCATTTCCATCTATATAAAAAATTTCTTCATGCCCACTTGCAGGAAATCTAAATCTCCTACGGGGAGCCATATTCTAATATTTATAGCCATAGTCTTTGTGTCTAACTTATTTCTTTATTGACTTTGCACTACATTGTTTATGGGATTCATCCATGTTGTATTATAGTTATAGTTCTTTTGAACTATGAATGTTGAGAAGTATTTCATTATATCTCCTGTGTGTCTGTCAGCTTGTTATACTGTGGGGGCTTGCATGTTGCTGTGATGCTGAAAGCTATGCTACTGATATTTTAGATACCAGCAGGGCCACCCATGCTGGACAGGTTTCAGCTGAGCTTTCAGACTAAGACAGACTAGGGGCAAGGACCCGACAGCCCACTCCCGAAACAATTAGCCATTGAAAAGCGGAGAAGCACTGTCAAATATAGTGTCAGAAAATGAGCCTCCCAGACTAGGAAGAATTCAAGAAACAACTAGGGAAGAGGCGCCTCCTTAATGTAGGGTTGACCTTAATGACAGGAATGGAGTAAAAGCCCCTGGGACCTCCACTTGCTGATGTGAAATGACTCAACATGAGAAGAAGCATAATGATTGCAACATTGGGCTCAAACATAAAAGACCATGTGCATGGTACAGTGTTGGGTAGTGTTTCATTCTATCGTACATAGGGTAGCTATGAGTTGGATTCAACTTGATGGCATCTAAAAACAACATTTCATCATAAGCTACAAACTTTTATTCATTGTCCGATTGATGAACCGTTAGTTTGTTTCTAAATAAAGTAGGGGTAGTATGAATAGATTATTCATAATAGAAGA
Organism: Pedetes capensis; assembly: GCA_007922755.1. Lineage (NCBI taxonomy): Eukaryota > Metazoa > Chordata > Mammalia > Rodentia > Pedetidae > Pedetes > Pedetes capensis. Next base: position 10,815 of record VMDO01016209.1, on the reverse strand, counting down.
TTATGGATAGAATATTAGAATAGAATATTAATAATATGCTTGTACACATGTTTTTTTGTAAACATATGTTTTTATTTCACTTAGGTAAATACTTGTGCCTAATGGTGGAATTCCAGGCTCAAAAGATAAGAAAAATGCCAAACAAATTTCAAAAGTACTTGTATTATTCAGTGTTCTTACCATCAATGTACAAAAGGTCTGTCTGCTTCACATTCTCACCCACATTTGATATTGTCAGCTGTTTTAATTTTACTCATACCAGTGGTTTTAAAAGCAATCTGATTGTAGTTTTATATTACTTTTCCCTGAATCCTGAGTTGTGTATTTAATTAATTGATTATAATTTTTTTCTTTTTAAGTATTTCACGCTGTATTTTTCCTCCTTGGATATACTTTAACTGTATCTCACAAAATTTGATATGTTGTGTTTTCATTAATATTCAATTTAGACTATTTTGTAATTTCCCTTGCAATCTTATTTAAGCCAGACCTACTTAGTAGAATACTATTTAATTTCTAATATTTATAGATATACTGCTAATATTTTAATTAATTTGTGGTCAAATAATATGCTCTGTAAGATTTCAAAAATTCTAATGTTTCAAGAGTTGTTTTGCAGCCCAGCACATGGTTGGCCTTGGTGTGTCATCCATATGCCCTTGAAAAAAATGTGTATTCTGAAGCCAATGAATGCAGCACTCTGTAACTGTCAGTGAAACCTAACAAGGTTGTAATAGTGTTCAAACATTTTATATATTTACTGATTTTTGGCAAACTGCTGAATCAATTGTGGAGTGGTATTAAAATTCCAGCTGTGACAACTTCTTTATTTCTCTCCTTTTCAGTTTTTGCTTCATGTATTTTGAAGCTCCATAATGAGGTGCATATGTATGTATGATTGCTATACTTTTCTAAAGAATTCATCATTGGTTTGCTGGACTCTCAGTTTTTCTTACATGAAAGTGGTTGATATTTTGCTCTACTTTTTGGTAGTATTTTCTGTAGGAATTTTTTAAATTTCAATCATAACTTGGTAGTATCATTTCAAAATGGTCAGACACTGTAAACTTGTGCACCATGGGTTTAACATGATGGGCTGGATCAGTGAAAAGCCAAATGCATTTACTAGAACTTGTTTCTAGGTGCTGTAGAGTCAGTCCTAATTCATAGCAACCTGATGTAAAACAGAACCAAACATTCCCCAAGTCTGTACCAGGCACAAGATATTTTTTAAGCTTAAGCCTATTGCTGCAGACACTGTGTCAATCCACCTAGTTGAGGGTCTTCTTTTTACTCATTGACCCAACATTCTCCCAAACATGATGTCTTTCTCCAGGGATTGGTCCCTCCTCACAACATGTCCAAAATACATCACACACAGTCGAGCCTTCCTAGCTTCCAAGGAACACTGTGGTTGGACTTCTTTTAGGACGGATCTGTTGGCTCTTTGACAGTCTATAATATCTCCAATATGTGTCCCCAGCACCATAATTGAAAAGCATCAATTCTTTTCCTGTCTCCCGTGTTCAATGTCCAGCTTTCATAACCATGTGAGGGGACTGAAAATCCCATAGCATAAGTCAGGCACGCCTACATCTTCAATTTGACTTCTTTACTTTTCAATACTTTGAAGAGGTCTTTTGCAACATCTTTTCCTAATGCAATGCATCTTTTGATTTCTTGACTGCTGCTTCCACAGGTGTTGATTGTGGAACCAAGTAAAGCAAAATCTTGGACAATCTCAATCTTTTTTCCATTTATTATGAAGTTGCTTACTGACCCAGCTGTAAATATTTTTGTTTTGTTGATGTTGATGTGCAATCCATACTGAAGGCTGTATTCTTTGATCTTCATCAGTAAATATTTCAAATCCCTTTCACTTTCAGAAAGCAGAGTTGTGTCATCTGTATAAGGCAGGTTGTTAATGAGCCTTTCTCCAATCATGATGCAGCATTCTTCCTCATAAAGTTCAGGTTGTCAATTTATTTGCTCAGTATAGAAATTGAATAGATATGGTAAAAGGATACAGCCCTGATGCATATCTTTCTTGACATTAAACTAGACAGTGTTTCCTTGTTCTGATCAAACCACTGTCTCCTCATCCATTTACAGATGTGTACAAGTAAGTGCTCTGACATTCCCACTCTTCACAACGTTATACATAATTTATTGCAATCCACCCAGTCAAATGCCTTTGCATAGTCAATAAAACTTAGGTATCTTTTTTGCTATTCTTTCCTTTCAGTTAATATCCATCTGACATAAGCAATAATGTCCATGGTTCCATGACCTCTGCTGAAACTGGCTTGATTTTCTGGCAGTTCCCTGTCTATATACTGCTACAGTCATGTTTGAATGATCTATAGAAAAATTTTACTTGCATGAGATATTAATGAGATTGTTAAATAATTTCTGCATTCAATTGGATCCCTTTTCATTGGAATAGGCACAAATATGGATCTCTTCCAGTCACTCTGTCATATAGCTGTTATCCAAGTCTCTTGACAGTGCCACATCTGTTTCTTGAAATATCTCAATTGCTATTCCAACAATTCCTAGAGCCTATGTTTCTCCAATTCCTTCAAGGTAGCTTCTACTTCTTCCTTTGATACTGTTGCTTCCCGATCATATGCAAGCTCTTGAAATGGTTTGTCATTCATCAATTCTTTTTGTTATAATGATTCTGTGTGTTTCTTCCATCTTCTTTTGATTTTTCCTGCATCATTTAATATTTTCCCTGCACTATCCTTCACTATTGCCACTCAATGCTTGAACTTTTATGTCAATTCCATAAGCTTGAGGAAAAACAGAGTGTGTTTCTTCCCTTTTGGTTTTCCATCTCTAGCTCTTTGCACATGTCATTATATTTATTTTGTCTTCTCAAGCTTCCCTTGGAAATCTATTTAGTTCCTTATCTTTGTCATGTCTTCCTTTTCCTTTTGTTGTGCCACATTCAAGGGGAAGTTTCAGAATCTCTGTTGACGTGTAATTTGTTCTATTCTTTTTCCTGTCCTTTAAATAACCTTTTGCCTTCCTCACGAATGATGTCTTTGATGTCATGCCAGAACTTGTCTAGTCTTCCATCATTAGTGTCTAACGCATCAAATCTGTCCTTGAAGTGGTCTTGGAACTCAGGTGGGATATAATCAAGGTCATATCTTGGTTCTCTTACACTTGTTCTCATTTTCTTCAGTTTTAGTTTGAACCTGCATATAAGCATTTGATGGTTTGATCCCTAATCAGTACCTGGTCTTGTTCTGACTTTTGATATTGAGATTTTCCATCATCTCTTTCCACAAATGTAGTAAATTTTGTTCCTCTATGTTCCATCTGGTGAATTCTATGTGTATAGCCACTGTTTACATTGGTGAAAAAACATATTTGCAATGAAAATGTCATTGGTCTGACATTAGCATTGTAACTTATCTGCAAAATTGGAAATTAGATGGCATTCTACTAAGTAGATCTGGTTTAAATAAGATCGCAAGAGAAATTACAAATTACATATTAATGAAAACACAACATACCAACATTTGTCAGATACAGTTAAAGCATATCCAAGGGGAAAAGTAAAGCTTGAAATATTTAAAAAGAAAAAAATTATAATCACCACAACCATATTTTCCAACTACTGAAACTTCTTTTTGTTTCCAACTTTTGCACTCCAGTCACCAGTAATTATCAGTACCTCCTGATTGCCTGTTTTATCTATGTCAGGTTGCAGAAGCTGGCAAAAATATTTCCCATCTTCATTATTGGCCATAGGGGTGGGTGCATAAATCTGAGTAATAGTCATATTAACTGGCCTTCCTTGTAGGCTTATAGATATTCCATCACTGACAGCATGGTACATCAGGACAGATCTTGAGATGCTCTCTAACTTGAGAGGACTAAAACTTAAAATTCTTTCTTGCATACAAACTCTTACTTCCCTCTAGTTCCTTGGAGTTTTGCCTGGACAAGCATAATCCTCTGGTTTCCTGTGAGGGTCTGAGAAGTTCTTGTGCAAAGTTTTCACTTTTTGTATCTCCCTTTATAGAATTTCCCCTCAATTTCAAGTTTCTGAAGTAGTCTTGAAATTTGTCTTCTGATACTACAAAGCAATAAATTAGCTTTATTTAGGAATTCCAGATGTGTTGTGCCCTGACTATCATGGTGTACATTTGGAGAAACACTTCACAGACATGAATGAATGTGGCTCTCTTCTTTCACTAGTGGATTCCAGTTTCAACCTGCTTTTGACTACTCCTTAGTACCTTGCTACCTCTGTGAGCTTTAGTCTTCTATAAGTTATCTCACCATGTGCATCTCATTATTGCTTATCTTTGCACTTTGTACAATAGCAGATATTGACTAAATATTTGTTAATTTAATTTTATATATTCTTTATGGAGGTACTTAACTTGAAAGGCCATTGAAAAGCCACTAGTATTCTAACAAAAGTAGTGAAAGAAGATATTTCAGAAGAACAAACATTTAGAACTTAAACAGCACAGCTCTAAGTAACTCATTCTTAGAATATCAACACTAGTCGTAAGAATCCTGAAAAAGGAATAGGAAAAAGTACTTGAGTGTCTCAAATTCAAAATTAGCTGGCAATATTATATTTATTCTGCCAACCCTCCTCCCTTCCTCTTCTATTTTTGCCTTTTGCTTCTTTGTATGCAACAATACCAAGCCATATTAGCTATCAGAATTCATGAGCTTTGGACTGGGCATTTTAGGAGATCTGGGTGTGGAATAGAAGAGAAACTTGCACAGATTTTGCTAATTTGTCTTACAGATTTTCTACTTTCAGGATATTTGCCATGGAGTTAGAGATAGGGGCCAAGAATGAAGCCCATAGTTAGGCTGAGAATTCCCCTAATGAGAAGCAACAGTGTATGTGGCATGTTCACAATGGCATGGTTGGAGTGGGGAAAATGAAGCCTTTGGCAAATACCAGAGTTTCTTCACTTTTCAAAGACATTTTAAGGAAAGTTTTTACGATTTATAGTAACACATTAGTCACATTGAGTGGTAATCATTACAAGATTCTCCTCCCTCAGATAATTTGCATTGTATGGACTTAGAGTAGTTTATTAATAAACTACTCTATCAATGGATATATTTACAGACTTTCATTAAATGAAATAAATGGAGAGTGACCAAATAAGAACATGCAAAGGCTATTTATTTAGAGTTTGCTATGGCAAGTGAATCAGCATAGTTTTTCATGTTTTGACTAAGAATGAAGGGCAACCAGAGGACTGGGGAGGCCTTGTAATGAACAAAAGGAAGGCTTCAGCTCTTTCCTAAGTGGAGACTATTGTCTCGAAGAAGCTGTGGTGAGCTCAGTAGAAGGAACCATCCTATGTGATTGGGTAAGGGAGCATATTTGGCTTTTTCTGGCTAGTCCTAAGTTGTAAACAAGGAGAAAAATCCTAGATATTGACAGGGTTTCATCAAATGCTGGCAATTTGGGTCCAGTTGTGACAGGACTTATTATTTGGTTACCTGGGCTGGTTGCTAGAGATAGCAGTCTGGTTTCCTACAAGGCTATCTTATAATAGGCTGGTTTTTTGGAATGGGTACTGTAGATAATAGGTTGGTTTCCTGGCCTTATTACTACAGTTCGGAAATCAGAGTCTCATTTTCATACATGCCCTTATCATGGTTCATTTGCATATATAGGGTCTCAGATCAAAATTAGGCTGATTTCTCATCTTTGTGCACATTGCCTCATTCTGCTTACTCAAAATTTGGTTGTATTTTCTTGGCCTTATTCTTTCATATGAATTTGAGAATTAATTGGTAAAGTTGAAAAACATATTTTGAATTATTTGCATGGAAATTCTAAAACAAATCAACTAAAATCAAAATCCTGTTATGAATAGCTAGGAAATTTAATATGAATTTTCAGTGGATTGCTGTATTACTAACAACTTAATAAACTTGTATTTCTACTTGTTTCTCTTTAAATTCTTTATTCTGGTGACATTTAAATGTAACCAGTGGCTTTTAATGCCCTCTTTTTGTCTTCAGTGTTTGAGATTTGGCAATAGTGGGTCTTGATATGCATTTCTTTACAATATAAATGAATATCCCGCCAGGCGCAGGGGCACATGCCTGTAATCCCAGGGACTCTGGAGGCAGCAGTGGGAGGATTGCAGTTTTGAGACCAGAGGCAGTCTGCATAATTTAGCAAGACCATGTCTCAAAAAGTGAAAACATGGGCTAAGGATGCAGCTCAGTGGTCCAGCACTTGAAAAGCATGCAAGCATGAGGCCCTAGGTTCAACTCCCAGTACCTCGAAATAAATAAATAAATAAATAAATAAATAAATAAATAAATATCCCTAAGCTGAAAATCTGAAATCAAACTTGTTTTAAATATGAAACTATTTATTTGTTTATTTAATTTTTGTGGTGCAGGGGATGGAATCCAAAGCCTCAAATATAATAAGCAAGTGCTCTACTAATGCCACAAGTGGAAAATGCCACATGTGAAATTGTTCCAAGAATAAAATTAAAAATATTGTATAAGATTATCGGACTACCATCAGCTTATGCATATAAAGTACCTATGAAATATAAATGAATTTCAAGTTTAGACTTGGGTCCCATCTCCAAGATATCTCATTATGTATATGGAAATAATCCAAAGTCCAAAAAATCTGAAATTTTAAATACTTATGGTCCCAGGCATTTTGGATATTATGTATTACATTAGATCCTCAGTGGCCCTCAGAAGTTACTCACAGGGAAGATCTAGCCTGTTGCTTGATTACTTCTCCAAGTGTCTGTCAGCTTGCCATGCTGTGGGGGCTTGTGTGTTGCTGTGATGCTGAAACCTATGGCACTGGTAATTTAGATACGAATAGGGCTACCTATGGTGGACAGACTTCAGCTGAGCTTCCAGACTAAGACAGACTAGGGAACAGGACCTGGCAGCCCACTCCTGAAACTATTAACCACTGAAAACTCTATGATGTCTAATATAGTGCCAGGAGGTGCGCTCCTCAGGCTGGAAGGCACTCAAGTAAGGACTGGGGAAGAATTGCCACCTCAAAGTACAATCGACCTTAATGATGGGAATAGAGTAAAGCCACTAAGATCTCTTTCTGATGATGTGGCATGACTCCAAATGAGAAGAAACTTGGTGGCTCCAACAATGGGCTCAAACATTCGAAGATCATGTGCATGGTACAGTGTTGGGTAGTGTTTTGTTCTTTTGTAGATAGGGCTTCTTTAAAAAACAAAATACAAACCTGGTTTTCTAATTGGTCCACATTAACAATTTGTTTTTATTTTTAAATAGGAAGGGAGAAGAGGAGCAGGAGGATGTAAAAAGGGGGAAAGAGGGAGATGGAGGAGTTAGTAGAGAAGAAATAGATACTATGATATGAAAATTGCAGGAAATTCAAATTTAAATGTTCTTAAGTAAAATGCTATTGGAATATATCCAAGATGATTTGCTGATGGATGGACTACAGCTACTTTGGTGCTGTAAATGTGGAGTCAAATAGTTGCTGCAGAGACTGAATGTTTAGGTGGTTGTTAAAGCTGAACAGCTTGGTACCTAATCCTTAACAGAAAATTTGCTGATCACTGGGGTAGACTTCCATATTATCCATGGTTGAGTAACATTCTTGACATTTTCCTTCATAATCTCCTCCCTTCCATATTTAATTCTCTTTTTTTTCCAAAATTATTTTACATAGCCATCATATGGCCTGATTTTCTAATTTTCTCACCAATTTTCCTCTCTCTCCTATGCAGAAGTGGAAGATTTGCAAGCCCTATGACACTTTTCCTTATTAATTGGAGCTTCAAAAAGTAATCAGCCTTCAGAATTATATTTTTATGCACCATTATAGAAAAGGGTAGATATTATACATGATTGTAATGTTCAATAAAACTATTGAAGTCATCATTCAATAAAATGCTATTTGATTTTTGGGAACTATAGTATTGACATTATGAGGACAGAGTCAAGGAAATATATTTCTTAAAAATAATTCCTCTGAGTAATAATTATAAGCAGAAGTATAATATAAAAAATTGAAATGCTTAAGAATATTGACAGACTCTATTTTCCTCTTGGTCTACCCAGTGTATTTTTCCAAATTAAAATTCAAAAACTAAGAAAGTATACTTAATGGTATATTTATATTGATGTGCAAATTTTGTTTTTCATAAAATAGCAAAGCTGTCAAAATAGTGGTTCATCATTTTCATGCCCTTATATTCTTTAGTTAAGGAAGTGGAAGTTTCAAATGCACTGTTATAGAAGGAAATAGTAAAACCTTTTGTGCATATCATGTCTAAAGAGCCACGTTTTAAAAAATTAATGCAAAAACCAAACATAATTTCCCTTTTAACAGCTCGAGAGCTTATTTATTCATATGTAAGGCTGACATCTGAGTCTTTAATGCCACTACCATAGTGACATTTGTATTAAACATTTCTGGTGAAACATATTCCAACTCTCAAAATAATACAACTTTGCATTCATGTAATGCTTCCACTTGCACAAAGCACTGCCAGAGTGGATTCTAACTGCCTTCCATCAGCAACCTTTGTCTCCAGCTACCACCCAGGCATATGGGACATGGGTCCCCATCCCAGCACAGACATATAAATGATATCCTACTTGTAATCCCTACAGCCTTCACTTACTGGACTGAATCAAACTGTTTGGTACTATAGAGGACTTGCTATAAACATTTTGTCTACCACTGGCAGATCTGTGATACCCATACACACCTACATGTAAACACATCCACACATAGCCCATGTAGAGCTGCTGGTCAGTGCTGAGGGTGGCAAACCATTTTGTGTATAGTCCAGGTTTGTGTGCTTAAAAGTGCCAACATACCAAGAAAGGAAAGGAAGGGCAGGAAGGATGAAAAATGCATGTATTGTGCCTCTAAATTCCACTTTCCATGTCTCTAACAAGTAATTCAAATGACCTATTACATTCCTTTCCTTCTCCTTCATTTATACAATTGCTCTTTTGTAACTTAGATGATTTCATTTATTCAGCAATTGCTCACAGAGAACCTATTTTGTAGCAAGTACCTATCTAGAGCTTGGGCATATTGTGGGGAGCAATGTGGAAGGGTCCTTGTCTTCATAGAGTATACTATATTACTACATAATATCTGGGCTGGGATTTAGCTCAGTTGGTAGAGCGCTGCGCTGCAGTCTCTGAGGTCCTGAGTTCAATTCCCAGCTCCGCAAAAATGGGAGAAGGACCTGGCAATCCACTCCCAAGGCAATCCCAAAAACAGTCTGCCATTGAAAACCCTATGAGGGTCACGACTATGAGTCGGATACCTACTCGACGGCACCTAACAACAACAACAACAACACAATATGTAAAAGAGATATAACAATAATGATAGATGTATTAAAGGCAACAGAACAGGGTAAGATGATAAAGCATGCTATGGTGGTCAAGTGTGGCCAGGATTTGCATGGTTTCCTGGCTCACATCTGTGATTAAGGCAAGAGGATTGTGAATCTGAAGATAGAGGCAGCCTGAATCACTTAAAAAAACCCTGTCTCAAAATAAAACTAAAAAGGTGAGGGAGGTGAGCTGTATGGCTGAGTGGTGGAGTGGTAAAGCTTAGCATGCACAAGACCCTGGGTACAATTCCCTGGTTCTGAAACAAAGTTAAGAAGAAAAGCAGAGCATGAGCAATATATTATGAAATGCATGTATGGAAATGTCATAATGAGACCCATTAAGTTGTACATTAAAAATTTTCAGTAAAAAAAAAAATCCAGCATTTGAAATGACTTGAATCTTGAATGATGGAGCCAAACATGAGTTCTCCAGGAAGGGTTTCTCAGGCTGAGGGAAAGACAAAAGACGCCAGGCTTGCAGAAGCTGGGGGCATGGTGAGGAAGGAGGGCTGTGAGGTCAAGAGACAGAGAGCCAGAGGAGCAACGTGGAGCCTTGAAAAAGATGTCAAGTCACAAGGTATCCTGCCATTTAATATTTAGATGAGACTCATTCACCCTGCCGTCACTGTTTCTGGGAATCTAACATACTCTCCCTGCCAATGTGTCAGGGAATTTCCAAGGGGTGTTACATCACCTGGTACACCAGCAGTTGTGGTCACAGAAGTCAAAGTGGGTCAGTGGAGAATCATCATGTCCTGTGCAGCTGGTTCTGTTCAACTTTGACCTTGGCTGGGTGGGGAATATGTACTAATTTTTAGATTTCCACATCTGCAAGTATATCCATGCCATCCACTTGAGAGTTGGTTGGGAGTATTGGTTTGGTCAAATGGAAGGCAGTACTTTAATGATGTATCAGAGAGAAAGGGGAGAAATAAATGGAGTAAGAGAAATATTGGAAATAGGAAGTGTGTTCCTTACTTCATATCATAGGAAAAAATTAATTCCAGACCTATGATCTACCTCAATTGGAAGATCAAAAGAATAAAGCTTTTTGAAACATAGAAGAACATCTTCATAACATCAAAAAGGAACAAGCTGACAATTTTTTTTTTTTTTTTTTTTATTAGAAATTTTTAATGTACATCATAATGTGATTCATTTTGACATGCTTTTCGTTGTGACAATTTTCATATATGCAATTTGATAAGCATTATTCATATAGGTTACCCCTTACGCTCCTCTATGTTTCCCCCCTCCCCCTTCCTATCTAGGTTTCCCATCCAAGTCTTCTCTGTCTTTTACTATATAGTATTTTTCTATATGTCCTTGGGTTCCCTTTCTGTTTAAGATAGAAACTTTTCTTGTAGTGGTCTTTGTTTCTATCTTGTTAGAACAATTACATGTGATTTTTAGTCCATTTGTA
>VMDO01016208.1:9648-48649 GCA_007922755.1 Pedetes capensis | reverse complement strand
GCCTGCAGCGGTAGCCCTGTGGCATCCGATCCCGTCAGATCTCAGAAGCGAAGCAGGGTCGGGCCTGGTTAGTACCTGGATGGGAGACCGCCTGGGAACACCAGAAGCTGTAGGCTTGGGAGAAGGACCTGGCAACCCCCTCCCAAAAATCAATCTGCCATTGAAAACCCTATGAACAGCAGAGAAGCACTGACAATAGTGTTTCCCCTGTTGAACAGAGGGTCGCTATGAGTTGGATACCGACTCGACAGCACCTAACAACAACACAACTTATAGTGGCACTCGGTAGAGTGCTGCTCTGCGCTTTCTGAAGCCCTGGGTTTGATACTTGGCACCGCAAAAATGGGAGAAGAGAGAAGGATGTGGCAGCCCACTCCCGAAGCAATCCCCAAACAATCAGCCATTGAAAACCCTATGAATAGCAGAGAAACACTGAGGTGCCAGGGATGGCACAGTGCCTAACAATTGTAGCACTGCGTGCAGAGCGGCTTTGCTCTGCAGGTCACATGCTGATCATGACCTGTAAGCAAACCCTGCGACAGCCCTACTTTTCTTCAATTCACAGCCTCAAACAACCCGAAGCCAGACGGCCCCTCATTGCGCATGCGTGAAGTGTATGCTCAGCCCTTCCCCCCACGCTGTATAAACCGCACGAGCCACTAGAGAGCGCAGAACCCCTGACGTTTCCTGGCGCCGCGGTTCGCCCTGCTCTCCTGCTCTATAAACCACTGTCTTCTGGTTAGATCGGCCTTGTCTCCAGCCCGAGGTGCCTAGAATCTTGCCTTGCCTTATTTTTTGAGTGCAGGATGACACCACTACCAGGCGTCCTAGGTAACAAAAAGCATTATTTGCCCACTGACCCTCACTACGCAAGAAAAAAAAAATCACTGAGCTAAGTGGAGTTTTAAATTCTCTGTAATATGCCGCCTGTGGTGGCACACGCTGGTAATCCTAGCACTTGGGAGGCTGAAACAGGAGGATCTATGCAAGTTTGAGGTCAGCCTGGGGTAGATAGTGAGTTTCAGGTCAGGCTGGGCTACACAGTGAGACCCTATCTCAAAAATAAATAAAAATAAAAGTTAGATTACATTAGTGGATCTTAGCCAGAGTTTCACACAGAAGCAACAGGGAAACTCTTCAGAGTGTACAGGCCAGCTCCCCACTTGTGGTTTATCAGACCAGAGTCTCCTAGGATGCTGTTCCTGGCATGTGTGTTTTGAGACCATTCACCTCTCATGTCAGATGTTTGCTGCTGATTAGGAAGCAGCAACAGCAGGAGACATGATCACACAAGATAAAGTGTATCTGAGACTCATCCCATCTCTACTACTCCTTTAACCAGTGAGCAGCTTTACCAGTGTACTGAGGAATCAATTGGGATTCTGGAAAGGGACCCTGTGTGTTAAGTTCACATCACCTGTGCCTCTGCTGATCTCAACCTTGACTCCCACAGAGCCAGTGGAGGGAATAAAACATGCAAATATCTAAAATAACCCCTGGGCATCCCTGCTGCACCACATCCCAGGGCTTCTCTTTCAAGAGTTTGAGACAGATCCCCCATGCCTTTCTGTAAACCTTTCTCAGTGAGAGGCCTCTCCCAGGTCCAAGGAGATGCAAAAGAAATACAGAGAACTATGCCTTTAGAAGAAGAGATGGCATCATTGTACCACATGGCAAGTAGTGCTGCATAAACTTTGGTGAAGATATCAATGCTCTTTCTTGTAGCTTTTGCTACAAGAAAGGTGTTTGGATTAGGTGCATCCTTTGCACAGACACCAGCATCATACCGAATTGCAAGAAGTGACCTGCAAACCTCAAAGTTAACCTGGTCATGTAGGTTTTACCAAGTGCTGCAATGATTAAACTTTGTTGGGACTGGAATGAGGATGAACAGGAGAAGCAGAAGTACAGGAAAGACCTGATTTCCCTGGGCAAAGTAGGGATGATTTGGGGGGAGGCCCAACTAACAGCCTCAGAGTGTTTGGGGTTTTCCAAGGACAGAGGCCATGAACAGCACTTCAGTTACCAACCAAATTTAGCTGTCTAGTTGATAACTACCATCAGAGCCATGTTTGCCTGGTACAGTACAACTGCGCCACACTGCTTGGCTGGCACTTTTTTCTGGGAGCTAATATGAGTCCCCAGGAAGAGGGAAGGCAAAAAAGCTTCTATATAGAAGGCTATGCTGGCAGTTCTTAAGTGATAAACTCTAAGTTTTAGATGGACACAACATGGGGCAGTTTCACCCCTCTTCAAAAAAGTATCCCAGTGATCCTAATAGAATGGCTGTGGAGACCCACTATTGCAGGGTAACCTGGAGAAGGCTGCTTGCTTCTCTGTGCTTCTGTCCAGCAGCCACCCAAAAAACTGCTTCAAGAGGGAGCCAGAGAAGAAAGTTGGGCCGAGGCCATATATTCTACCACCTCCTGTCAATTTAGAAAACATTTTCTTAGTACTGATTCACCAGCAAATATTTTTGAGCTTCTCTTCCAGATCAGACCCTGCTTTGGTGCACACAGTGATGCACAAGGCAGCGCAGATCGAGTCTCTCAAAAGGCTGAGAATTTAGGCCTCTGCATCTCTAGTAGAATATCTCCTTCAAGTGAGCTCTCACTGAGATATTTGTGGCAGCTTTGCCAGCTTTCTGGATCCTGTCTGTGTCCAGCAGGGTGGAAATTTGCCCCCTTGCAGAAACAGATTAGATATGAAGATGTCTTGTGCAAAGCCAGTCTCCAGACCTCCTTCCAAGCAGGCTATGTTAGGAACACCTCCAGCTGTGTGAGAGGATGTCTCTAACAACTCACGTTTTGTAATACAGGGAGTACGCCTCTTTTCTGCCACAATCTATGCAGAGATCCCTTCTAAGATTTTTCTTTTTTCTTCTTCTTTTGTCTTTCCCTGCAAAGTGTACTTAAAAACCAAAAGGTCATCATAAAGCAGGGGATTATTCAGTTTCTTCTAATGCAGGCCAGGCTACAGGTGTTCACAGCTGATTTCTCATTTCTGAAAATTCCCAATTGCAGGCCTCCTTGCAACAAATGGGGGAGCTGGTAGCCTCAGAGGGAGGGGCTTTCCAGGAGGGGGATAAACAGTCACAAGAACTCTGCTGAGGTACTTGCACACCAGACAGTCCAGCTAAACTGGGAGTAAGGAAGGTCTTATTGAAAATGCCAGAGCCAGCAGTTCTCAGTGACTGCTCACTTAGCATGAAAGCCCCAGCTCTGCATTGGATCCATTCAAAATCTGGTCTCAGGAAGATCCAGATGACAAAAGCAATGACTAGCAAGGTAGAGAAATGGCCATTTGCATCCTCAGACTTCTAATTGCTGGTACTGCTAGCTCACCAGCGGTCAGAAACCCAAAGTGGATTCTTACTCCACAGCTAAGGAAATTACAGCCTGTTTTCTCTTCTATAAAATGAGTATAATTGTAGCATTCACCCCAAAGGGATGCTATGAGAATTAAATGACATAATGCATTTAAAATACTGAAGAGAACATTTGATCGTATCTAGTCACAGAGTATGATGTAGCCCTTCCAGGAGTGCTTTCAAGTTCCTACAACATCCTGGCTTTCCAGAACGTGATTTCCTGAAAACATCTTCACCAAAGTAGTAGAGTCAGCAAGGCAGAAGCCAGCCTGGAGTTAAGAAGCTCCCCACCCGCTACCCCAGCCAGGGCAGAGCAGGTGTGGCCCTGTTCACCTGCACAAAGCTGTGGTTCAGCCAGGAAGCTAACTTCCCACGTCTCTCCAGGTGAAGATGTTCCTTCCTGGGTGTTCCACTAGTCACTTGCTCATGACACACAGGCTGTGACTTTTCCCCACAGGAGTCCCTGGCCTTTAGGGAAAGTCCGGTACTGCCTACAACCTTCTCCTTCTGGAGGAGGACACGTGATGGCATGAGGAAGCAAGCTACTTCTGACCTTCCCAATGTTTCATTTGTTTGTTTGTTTGTTTGTTTGTTTGTTTGTTTGTTTTAAGACTGGATCTTGGCTGTGTAGCCCAGATTAGCCTAGAACTTAATATGTAACTCACACTGGCTTCAAACTTGCAATCCTTCTGCCTCAGCCTCCTGAGTGGGATGACAGGCATGTGCCACCACACCCGGCTTGACCTTCCCATTAACCAAAACGATTGCCTAGAGCTCCAAAGGATGGCCTGGGCTCAGGCCTTGTGCTCCCTTCTGTCCTTGGGGATGCAGAGTCCTCAAGAGCTCTGGTGCTCCTGGTTCAACTACACCTCAGCATAATGCTGTGAGGCCCTGACCTGCCCGCAGAGCCTGTTCTCCCAAGAATTCCTCACCTCAGTATCCTGGGGATGGGGGTGGAGCAGATGGCAGAGTGTAAGTCAGGGCCAGCTTATGAAGGAGGGGGTCAGGGAGAGGGATGCAGAGACCCCAGGAAAACAGGGGGAGTGAGTGGGAAGCAAACTTCTCCTGGGCTGCCAAGCTTCCTTCCATAGCTTTGGGCCAGGTAAGAGGGTGCTGAAGTGAATTGGCCCCTACAGGAAGCCCAGCACTCTTCCAGCTTCTCATGGCATTCCTATTGAATGAGTATGAACTCTTGAAGCCTACTTGCACAAGGGATTTTGCAACCTCCCAAAGGATTTTGTCAGCTATACAAAACTCTTGGTCAGCTAACAAACCAGCTTGCTTATCAGGTTATTGGAGCCAGGATGATTGTCAGCCTCGGGATGGGGAAACCCTGTCTTGCACAGCTTCCTTTCTTCCTCCCTCTGGCTGGGCCTCACAGGGGTGGGGAGGCCTTCCTGGGCCTGGCATTCAGCAGCTGGGCTCCCAGCCAAGTGTCCAGAGGACACTTATTCTGATGCGTGGATCCTTCTTATCTTTCTGGGGCGCAGGGATCATGAAGCTCCTGCTCTGGAAAACAACTGAACAGAAAACACCTGCATTTCCAGGGCCTTTGAAACATCCTGATGCAGCCAGCTTCTCCATTTGTTCTAGGAAAACTGAGGACCAACACTGGTCAAGAGCATTTCTATCACAACAGGCGTGTCCTCCTGTTGGCAAGGCCTTTACCAACTGAGGACTAAGTAGGAAACTCCATGTGAACCTGCCCAGCACGCAACAGGTATCCCCTGAATGTTCTGCCCCAAGGCCCCAGGCTAGCAAACTGCTAGATCAGCCAGTACTGGTTGAAGTTGAGAATGCACACATCTGTGGTATAATAGTTACTGGAATTTAAAATCTTGATATGCTAGCTGGGTGTGGTAGCACACACCTGTGATCCCAGCACTCAGGAGGCTGAGGCAAGAGGATCACAACTTTGAGGCCAGCCTAGACTAGATAGAGTTCCAGACCACCCTGAGCTACACAGTGAGACCCTGTTGCAAAAAACCAAAACAAGCCTGGCAGAGTGGTGCATGACTGTGATTTCAGCGACTTGGAAAGCAGAGGCAGGAGGACCTCAAGTTCTTTATATAGTTGTGGAATACTTGCTTTTGTTTTGTTTTGTTTTTGAAACAATAGGACCTGATTTTTTTTTTTTAATTTTCAGCCTATGTTGGCAGGTTGTTGGACCTTGTTTATATACAGAAAGTAGGTCTGTTTTCCCTCATTTCCTAATCAATTCTCCATCCTTGCTCTCACCCCTACGTGCCACAAAGCCCACAGTCAGACCAGTTCCAGAGACACAAGAACAAAGTGGAAAACCCAAAGCTGGGTCTCCATTCCCCTCCCCATGAATCTTTTCAACTGCTGTTACCCTCAGCCCCTCACCCACAGACCCCAGTCGTGGGGTGGGGACACTCCCCATGCGATCAGGGACAGAGAGGAGCACAGTGCTGGGTTTCCCCACCCCAGGTGCAGCCTCAGAAGCAGGAGCACTGTGGGAATTTTCCATCTTGCTCTGTGGCCTGGTTGGCAACTTCTTAGATCATCTTGCTGCTGACAAGGCCTGCATTGGGCAAACTTTCCTGCAGGTCAGAGAGGGTGGCAGAGGCAGTGCCCAGGCCTGCGCAGGGCCCTCACGCCACACCTGGCAGGGTGGAGGAGAGGGTCAAGGCCTTAGATACCCTTCAGCCCAGAGCTTCAGGCCCAACAGCCTGCGCCTCTGCCCCTGCCCAGGCCTGTTTCCTCCTGGCTTCCTGCTCTCGTTTCCTTTGGCTTTCCCTTTGAGTGGCTCCCTGCTCTTCCAAACCTCCCCTCTAAGAAATTTGCTTGTTGTCACAAAATAATGCAAATCTGTTCCTGAGCCACCCAGACAACGTCCAGACTCTGTCTCCAGAAACACTGAAGAGGGAGAAGTGATACACTCCCTGTGCCCCCCAGGGCCCCTCTCTAGCCACCCTGACTGGACAGAGGACAAGCTGTACCCGTATCAGTGCTTCTTGGGTAGAAGCCAGGTACAAGAGGTCCTTGTTTTGCTCAACCCAGGGAAAAGGCCAAACAAAACCCTCAGATGCTCCAAGGTCCTCAGCTCAATTTAATATATAAAATGGCTTATATATGTTAAAGTTTGTGGGTTTCATATATTTAAGTCTGTGGTTAGCATTTGTTTACCTCTCCTTACCTAAACAACAACTTTACCTAAATGAAACTCCTTGCCCTGTGTAGAGCAGAAAGTAAAAACTGCTGGCCAAGCACTTCTAAGCCCCACTATCCCGGGTAGGAACAAGTGCAGGGACACAGGCAAAGGCAGATAGTTCTGCTGAAAGAGGCTGGCTGTGAGCTGGGCCCTGGCATGGGCCTCACGGTCAGAGCGTACTGAGATCCTTGAAAGAGGAGCTGTGACCAGAGGCAAATCAGCTGCCACACCCGCCCAGCTGCAACGTACTGTGGTGTGTCCTACAGGACATGGTGGGGGGCAGGCGAGGGCCCTGCAGGTAGCTCTCAGGGTGGATAGGGCGTGGGGGTGGGTAAACAGTGACTGAAGCAGACGGGATTGATGTCTGTTTCACCCTTCCTGGCCTTCTCCTTGTCACTCCCTGGCCCCTACGTATGGGTCTGATGAGAACATTGCCCTCCAAGCTCCTTTCCTGTCTTGTGCTGCTTCCTCCGGTGATCTGGGTGTGATCACTAGGGAGAGGAATGAAATCCTAGGGCCTCCTGCTCCTAATTAGAGGTGGGAGGAACCCATATTGACAATCTACTATGTACCTGGCCCTCAGGTAGGCGCTGAAAATGAACACTACTTCCTTGACTCTCTCAATAGCAATCCTATGGCGTGGATATTTACTTGCCTGACAGATGGGATTCTGAGGCTCAGAGAGGTTAGTGACTGGCCCAAGGTCACACAGATGGTGTGGTGATTTAAAACCAGGTCTACTTGAAGTTCAGTGAATGACTTTGAGCCTTGCCTTGTTATACAAGGGCACCTTGTGCAACAGGCAGCCCTAACCTTGTGAAATCCAGCAGTTAATCCACGTTCTCACTCAGCTCGAAACTCCAAGTTTCAGAGCTTCTTTGCATCCATAAAAGGGGGCTCAGGGACTCTTTGGAGGCCCCAGAAAGACATGAGCACTTGTGTCTAGCGTGGCTCTCTGGATTGGCCTGGGCCTAGTCAGTGGGAACAGACAATGACGGGTAATAATGATAGGAAAGGTGAAGCGTTCCCATGTTCGCATAGTCAATCTCCAGATTAGGCTGTGCACCCAATGAGGCATGTGGCTCGGTAAGGAACGATCCAAAGTAACTTTGCTGATGGATTAAAGCAGAATTTTCCTCCACTGGATGCAAATTTGTCCATTGTTGTTAGCTACGTGGGTCTCACCAGCACGTTAAGGACTCTGTGGCTGGGCCTGTGAGCCTGTCTCCCACTCAGGCAGGGCAGCCTAATCCAACCTCTTCACAAGGTAACTGTTGAGGGGTGAAAGGTCGTGGTCCAGAGAGAGAGCTAGGATGGGGCTGGACAGGTGATAAAATCATCAGGGCGAACATCCCTGCCTTCCAAAACAATTCTGAGATATGGGCACAATTTGGCATGTCCTAACACAGGCCTTCCCTGCAGCCGTAGCCCTGTGGCATCCAATCCCGTCAGATCTCGGAAGCTAACTAAGCAGGGTCAGGCGTGGTTAGTCCTTGCATGGGAGATTGCCTGGAAACACCAGATGCTGTGTAGGCATAGGAGATGGACCTGGCAACCCACTCCCAAAAATCAATCCGCCATTGAAAACCCTATGAACAGCAGAGAAGCACTGCCAATAGTGTTTCCCCTGTTGTACGCAGGGTCGCTATGGGTCGGATACTGACTCAAGGGCACCTAACAACAACAACAACAACACAGGCCTTGTTCTGGCTAGCCCCAGGGAGGACCTTGGGATGGCCTTGCAGACACGGCCTCCCCATCATTACATCCCCAGCTACGGTTTGGGATCTAGGAGACAGCAGACTGCAAAGGACTAAGAATCTTTTTTTTTTTCTTGGCGCATGTGTGTGTGCACATGTGTGTGTGCTGGAGATCAAGCCCAGGGCCTCGTGCATTCTAAGCAAGCACTCTACCACTGAGCTATGCCCCCAGCCTCATAACTAAGAATCTTAATTGAGGCCCACAAGCTTGTACAATGAGCTATCTATCTCCAAACATGCATCCTGTGCCTCTTCTTTGTCAGCCTCTGACCCTAGAGAGGGGTTGCTGGTTGAGGGCAACATCCTTGACCTGCCTGAAATCCTGCTTGGGCCTCTGGGTCCCATTCTGATCTCGCTCACTGACCAGAATGCTCCCTCCTTCCTGCTGCTTCTGCAGCTGACAGTTGTGGAAGTGGGCAGACAACACGTGCTTTACTGTCTCTACATTCTTAATAGCTTGAGCTCTGTTGCCTGGTGCTTTCGAGCCTTTCTTCTGGAATGTTCATATTTGTCCACTGACTGCCTTACTATAAGCAATGAATGCTGAGAGGCCAAAGACTTTAAAGTTTGCATAGGCAAAATGCATTTCAATTTTGGGTTCTCAGACCTGTGGCCACCACAAATCTTCATTTGCTTTGTTCAGTCTGTTTCTCTTGTGGAAAAAATAGTATTGCCAGCTTGGAGGAGGAGGCTCCTGGGCCCCGGATGTGATCTTTACTTCAGCTGTTGGAGCACAGAGGGAGCGGGCAAGGATGCCTGAGGAAGAACCCCTTTGAGACTTGTGGCAGGGTAGGATGGTGGAACTGATACTAAGCACAGGAAAAGTCCTGGAGTTTCCTTAGCTGCCATCGCCCACGGTGGGTCACCACTTTCCAAACTTCCTGGTGCCTCTGGACCATGTGGCCCAACATCCATGGCTCTGGGCCCACCTGCTGCCCACATCAGAATCGCCTGGGTGCTTCTTAAAATGTAGGTCTCACCCTACATATTCTGATCTCAGGGAATCTTCTTGTTGACAGGTCCCTTAGCCCTCAGGTAACTCTCATAGCCTGAGTTTCAGAACGATTGGCTGCAGTCAGGCCACACCCAGAGTAGAGGCAACTTCATTCAAAGAACCCATTTCCTCTTCCTTACACAGCTGCTTCACTCCCGGATTTCTGTGTTAAAGAAAAATTCAGCAGCAGCAGCAGCAGCATTTTGCCATATCCTGGTGCTCTCTGCAAATGAACAAGCCAGCCAGGCATTAGGAAAAGCAACCTCTTCCCAGGGACCTTCTCCAGAGCCCTCTTCACCTGCAGCCTTGGCTGGGCCTTGCCTTTCAGAACTCTGGCCTGTTGACACTTTGGGGGAAAACCCAGGGAGTCACAGAAGCAGCTGCAGAGGTGGTACAGAGAGGAAGGTGTCATGGAGGGCTGGCATCCTCCCCTTGGGTACTGTATGGCTTCTACCCCAGCAGAGGCCCTGGTCCATTCCTCAGCCTGACTTTAGGCCTGCTGCACCCCATTCCAGTGTACCCACTTCCTCTTGACTCCCAGGTCAGCCTATGTTCTCTCCTCTGCACTCTGGGCCAGGTAGGTCTCCCTCATACCAGCCTATGAATTTGGATTCATCTTTCAAAACCAACCTCAGCTCCTTCACCTTTTCCACAAATCCACCCCGAGACAGAATTGATTCCTCCCTCCCTCTCGTGGTGCCTGGGAGCTGGCACGTTCCTCATGTCTGTCTCAGCAGTCGTGTTCATCCCTCATGTTTGTTGATAGTCACACCTGTCCTGTCTGTGGGCCCTCTTGTCAGTGTGTGAAGCCCCTGCACGCTTCTCCACTGTGACACCATCTCTGGGGAGGTGTGGGGGAGGTTGATTCTTGCTTTAGCTCTGTGGTCTGGAGGTAGTTCAAGGCTGGGTTTTCCTTGACACAGATTGGAATGGGTTTTCTGCTATTTTATTTCAGAACTGAATGGAGTAAGACAAGCTTCCACTTTTAGGACTTTACTTTCTCCTTCAGCACGCAATTTCTTCCCTGATATATTGCAATTTGCCATTATTTCATTTGTTTGTTTTCTTGTCTCTTAGTCTGCCTTGCCTGCTAGAAAGTAAGCTCCAGGGGGGTGGGAACATGATGCATTTGCTGCCCTTCTGTGCCTTCACAGATGACATGGAGTGGGAGATGTTTGCTGGGAATAGGGCTTTGAATTTCATTTTTGCAAATCTAAAATCTCTCTGAGTTGTATAAGGGAAAGTATGAAATTAAATAAATACTCCTACCCCAAAATATTCACTTAACAGGTAGTTTACTCCCACAATCTATATTTTTCTTTTTTTCTTTCCTTTTTTTTTTTTTTTTTTTCATTTTTTTGATTTTTTTGCTGTACTGGGGGTTGAACCCAGGGCCTTGCGCCTGCATGCTTTGCAAGTGCTGGACCACTGAGCAGCACCCCCAGCCCATTATTTTTTACTTTTTGAGACAGGGTCTCACTAAGTTACACAGACTGCCTCTGGTCTCAAACTTGCGATCCTCCCGCCTCCACTTCCAGAGCCACTGGGATTACAGGTGTGCGCCACCGTGCCCGGCGCTACACAATCTGTATTTTTCAGATGAAGTGTCCGTAGCCATGGGTGGGGAGGGATGTGGGAGCAAACAGTCTGGGCAAGGGGAGATGAGGCTTGGCTCTGTCTCAGCATGCTGGTGGTCTCCTTCCAGGCTGTGAATTCATTGGAAGAACCTGGCACACTGAGGCACCAAGCCAGGTGTGCAGTCTTGAAAGTGTCACTTGTGTCCTTCCTCAAAGATCCTTCCCCTGGGGAGGGTCACCTCCAAGTAGCAGCTACCCCCATACAGGGTTCACCTCTGAAGAGCAGCCCTCCCTAATGCTAGCCTGGTAGGCACTAGGTGCTGGCCCACACAGGGCCTTGGTGTGATTTGGGGAAGTCTACTGACCGTGCAGGTGGACACAGCCCAACACTGGCTGGGTTAGCAACAAGTAACTCCTCAGCCTACACCTGCATGCGGTATATGGCAGCCCTGGCCCAAGGAAAGTCCCCAAGATTTGCAGGAAAAAGGAAAAGCAAACACAGTACATTCTCTACCAGAGCATTCTGTCCTTTTCTGGCTTTACCCTAACCCAACTTTGTGAACCTTGGGCAACTCGCCCCTCTTAGCAAGACCCTGATCCTGGAGGGAGCCTGGACTTGCCCCTCCTCCTAGGAGTCTACTCCAAGTCCTCTCTTGGTGCCAGACATAGGCTCGGCCTGGCTCCTCTTCAAGGCTGGCTACGGCTCCTCCCACCTGCTCCCAGCCCGGCTGTCCCCGCACTCCCCACAGTGTCTCCCACACAGAAGGAGACAGGCAGGCGGGTGAGCTGGGGAAACTCCCGTTGCCAGGCCGCCAGCTGAGTATAATTAGCCCTGTTGCTCCCACAGAGGTGACACTGTGTGCTTGCCAAGGCCCTGCCTTCTACCATTTGTTGGCTGCTCCTTAGAGCAGTTGAGCCTCCAACCTCCATCCAATGGGGAAAAAGCAAGAACCAAACAGAAGGAGAAGGGAGGCAAAGAGCCAAAATGGAGAGGCCTGGGCTTAAAGATAGGTCCTGGCGCCAACAGAGGCCTTGAGGTGGCTGCCCTCCAGAGTCGCCCCCTCAGCCCCTTGCCCTCAGCCACTCCTCACCAGTGAGCAGTCAAGTGGGAAGACACCTCTCCAGGCATCTCCACTCAGCAGCTGCCTTGCTGGCTGGAGGTGCCTGGAACAGAAGCTTCTTGGGCTATTGGGGGCCAGCCACAGGGCCTCAGCTGTCCCCAACCATATGTTTCAAGTGGTTTTGCTTTTGAGGAACCTGATGCCCAGGACTCCAAGGGCCTCCATTGACCCATCCACTGGCCACAACCCCATTGCCCACACCCCCCTGTCTCCTGCCCACTTATTTCCAGTCCTGGACTCCTGAGGCCAGGGAGAGCTGGGCAGACATTGGTAAGTGCCCCTTCTTTGCTCCTGGAGCGATTTCAGGCTATGTGGAAACTCTGGAAGGCAGACAGATCCAGCCTGAGACACTACTCCTGACTAGAGAATGAATCACAACACACACAGTGCCCCCTTGGGAGGCAAGTGGCACATCTGAATTGCAGGAGGACCAAGTTTTCTGATCATGAGCTTCTTCCCCAGGGCCCAACTTCCTTACTGTTGCCAAAGGTGCTGGTTAACCCCCATCTGACCCAGGCACCTACCAGATCTTTCCAGTTTTCTCTTGGTCACCTCACAGGCCTTGCCACTCTCAAAGACACTGTCACCTTGAACGCCCAAATGTTCACTCTGACACCAGTCCCTTCCCCTCTAACTTCTCTTCACCCCTTGGAGAGAGAAATCTTCCTTAAAGCCTGAGTTGTGTCACATCATTCTCATGTCCAGAGCCCCTGGGACACTGTACCAGCTCATTAGTGAAATCCCAACTGTTCAGTCACATGTCAAAGCCTTTCTTATGTAGCCCAGACTGTCTTTCCAATCTCATCACCAGCGCCTCTTGACATTGGCCAGTTTGTCTTTCAAATAGACTGTTTGTTCATTCACTCAGTTATGTTTATCATTAACTGAGGCTGACAGGGATGAAAAGCATCTTTCCATCTGTGAAGGGGCAGAGATGGAGAAAAGGAACCAACTCGTAAACCCACGGACAGACACTGATACGTGGGGTGGCCTTGGACTTCAAAAAATCTTTGGGTATTTTTTGTCCAAGAAGTTAATTTTATTATGTTTTTGAGTTTATAAATTAATGTAGTTTAGCTGAACAGAGTGGTATGTGCCTGTAGACCCAGCATTTAGAAGGGCAGACAATCATTTGAGCCCAAGAGCTCAAGACCAGTCTAGGCGATATGGCAAGCCCCTTTCTCAGAAAAGGTAAAAAAAAATTAGTTAACAACTATTTATGGCCAGGTGTGGTGGTGCATTCCTGTAAACCTAGCGACTTGGGAGGCAGAGGCAGGAGGATCACAAGTTCAAGACCAGAGGTAGTCTGCGTAATTTAGCAAGACCCTGTCTCAAAAAAGTAAAAAATGGGCTGAGGGTGTAGCTCAGTGGTCCAGCACTTGCAAAGCATGCAAGCGCAAAGCCCTGGGTTCAACCCCCAGTACTGAAAAAAAAAAAAAACTATGAAAAGAAACCATTTTAAAAATAACACATACATTAGAACAATTATAAAAAATGTATTTATATTTGTTAGCCCATTGTTTAAAAATAGTAATGAGAAAGCCAGGTGTGGTAACACATGCCTGTAATCCCAGCGACTTGGGAGGCGGAGGCAGGAGGATCACAAGTTCGAAACCAGAGGCAGTCTGCATAATTTAGCAAGACCCTGTCTCAAAAAGTAAAAAAATTGGGCTGAGGGTGCAGTTCAGTGGTCCAGCACTCACAGAGCATGCAGGCGTGAGGCCCTGGGATCAACCCCTACTACCACAAAAAAAAAAAAAAAAAAAAAAAAAAAAAAAAAAAAAAAAAAAAAAAAAAAAAAAAAAAAAAAAAAAAAAAAAAAAAAAAAAAAAAAAAAGTAAAAAGTAAAAAGTACAGGTCAATGGCAGAGCACTTACAAAGTACGTGTGAGGCCCTGGATCAGGCCCCCCTGTACAACAATAAACAGATAAATAAATAAAAAGAGAAATATTATTCTTGGTATATACATGCTCCTGTACTTCAATCATGTTCTTGGCTATTTCTGACTCTAAATAATATATCACTGGTATTTTTCTGAAAAAAAAAAAATGCATGTACTTTTCAGTAGATATTTATTACTTTAAAAATTTCATAAATTACCTGCAATCCTCCTCAAAGTTGTATTTTAAAGTTAATAAATTTTATGTTTTTGACATTTTTAAATTAAATCTTATCCATTGAATATAATATTCTTAAATGGGAATTTATTGCCCGTGTAAGTGCTGAAGTATCTAATAAGCTCAGAGAAAATTCTGCTAAATAGACAATGTTCACAATTCTGATTTGTTATCTTGCAATTTATAAATCTTGTTCATGGGCTCTTTCCGAAAGAACACTTAGCAGCTGGGAGGGAATGTAGCAGTGAGAGTACAGGCTGGGAGTCAGCCTTTTGTTAGGTGTGTGGCCTCTGGCAGGGAGCATCACCCCTCTGAGTTTTGATCCTTTCCTCTGTAAGACAAAGATGATTTGAGTCAATCCGTGTGCGAGGTAGGGCCCAACACAGTCCTGACACTTAAAGATGCTCAATAAATAGGCGCTACTGTTATTCTCACAGGCCAGCCTGACCTGGGCCTATGGCTAGCTTCTGCCTCTTCCCTGTCACAAGAGCCTGCTTGATTGGATCTTGCCTCAATAGAAACCATAGAAAGTTTTTACTCCTCGTGCAGTACCCTGTAACCATCGTCTTTACTGTGCATAGTGTTTACCATGTGCCTGGCACTATTCTAAGCACTCTGCATAGATTAACAAATTTCATTCTCATAGTAGCCTTCTAGTATACGTGCAATTAGTATTCCATGTCAGAGAACACAATGCCTAAGGTACTCAGCAGTGGAGCTGGACTGCACACACACGGAGGCAGGCTAATCCCTGGCTGCATGGACAAGTGCTCTTGATCTCCTGCTGCTTTGGTGTTGGGCAGTGGACAGCCCAGAGAGACATCAAAGGGAGGGTGGAAGGGGAAGTCTGTAATCACTCTCCTGGGGCCCTCCCCACAAGGTCACCTGGGCTGGGCTGTGACCCTGGAAGGAGGGTCACAGTTTCTGTCCTTCTGGATCCTGGTAAGTTAGTGTTACTGCTATGTACCCCAGGTTGCAGCACAATCCCTTCCATATCCTTTTCTAGCTTTGTAAATAGTCCCTTTGTAAATAGGCCAGCAACTAACCCACATTTCCTCTCAGGCTGAGGTAGAACAAAGCTTAGATTGTCCCAGGCCTTATCAGTTTACTGCTTCTCATATTTTTAATTTCAATTGCTTTTTCTGAAAAGATTTCAATTTGTATAAAAACATGTACAATGAAAAAGCTCTCTCTCTCTCTTTCTTTTTGATTTTTGGTTTTTTGATCTCCCTCTGTGGCCTAGGCTAGCCTTGAACTCACAATCCTCCTGCCTCCACCTCCAGAGTGCTGGGATCACAGGTGCGCACCACCAGGCTAGCTACCCTCTCTGTCTTTCTCAAACACTCAGTTGTCTCCACAGGCAATCATTGAAATGTTCTGTTTTGTCTTTGTGGTAAAACATATGTATGACATAAAATTTACCATTTTGCCCATTTAAAAGTGTACCTGTCAGTGACATTACGTATATCACATGCAAACATCACCACAATCCACCTCCAGAACTTCCTCACCTTCCCCAATTGAGACTGTTTACATTAAACACCAAAGCAAATACATATATTCTTTCTTTTAAAAGAACACAAATTATTTTAATAATACAGCTTAGATATCATTTCACATCAATACATAATGTAATTTCTCATCTTTCTGCTTAACCTCCCCATTTATGAATATTTCCTATCTATTTAGCACTTACCACATGGGTGGAAGCTGAGGGTGTTTGCCATCCTTTGTACAGATAGCCTTGGTCTGTGTTTGGTTTGGTTTTAATCTCCTGTTTCCTTTCCTGGCAAATCTCCCTTTCAGCCTCCCTGCAAGTTACACCACCTACCTCCCTGAATTCAAGACCTTTGGGTCCTGTGGCTTTGCTGATTCACTAGGTTCCAGACTTGCTGTCCCCTCTTAAGGACAAGTTCCTTCACTTGTGGCTCCTGGGCTGGTGGCCCATGTTCCAGAAGTGACAAAGTACAGTAATGCAGGGAAGCAAAGAGGCCATTACTGGCCCCCCGTGTCCATGGATGGCGCTGTCTTGCTGATGCAGGCTCTGGGGAGTGCCTAGACCAGGCACAGAGGTGAGGAGCCAAGCACTAAGTTGATAAACTTTATTCATTCACAGCTGAATTTGCCGGCACCTACCCTGGGAAGTGAGGTTGCCCAGAGCCCATTTACTTTCCATTCCCACCATAAACTATTTTTCCTCTCTAACATCGCCACCATTATCTCCACTTTCTAATTTAAAAAGAATTGTAGAAAAGAGGAGGAGAAAACAGTAAATAAAGCCCTCTTCCCCTAAATAAATATGACTCATGATTTATCCTAGATGGAGGATAAATTGCAGTAAAAAATACTTTGCATGTGATACTAACAATAATCAATATCAATATAGTTATGATACCCACGAAGTCCTCACCACTGTGTGAAGTAGATACTACTTTTTCCCCACCATTTTACTGATGAAGAAAGAGGCTCAGGGAAGTCAAGGGGCCAACGGTCAATACCAAAGATGGGACTGGATTGACCCTCGGCTCCAGATGTGAGGTTCAGTCATGAGTTTGGCCAGAGGCCCTCAAACAAGACTGTGTGTGAAGTGTGAGATTCAGTCATGAGTTTGGCCAGAGGCCCTCAAACAAGACTGTGTGTGAAGCTCAGCACAACAAGCTTTAAGAAGAGAGGATTAGTGAACATGAAAGACCTTGAAGCAGCAAGACCCTGGAAATCACCACCACAGATGCAGAACTGGGCCAGCAAAAGTAGGTCAGGTTGCAGAATGAGCTCTCAGGGCCTGCTGCAGGGGACAACCAGAAATGGCTGGAGGGCTGGGGACCAGCTAAAGAGGCTGTCCTGAGAGCTGGCCCTGCCCTAGAAAGAAAGAGGGAGGTAGAGAGAGCAGATCCTGAGGAGGAGGACCCTCTCTGTGTACAAATAGTTAGATCACACTGTAATCTCCGTTTCCGGGAAATGTGGGACCTCACAGAATGGCGCTTGTCCTGCGGACCAAAAGACTGAGGGGAGAGGCTTTAATTCCTCAGGAGGCAAAGTAAAGGTAGAACCACGAGGTACAGTAGGAACAGGATGAGCATACTGTTGGGGAATAAATTTGGTTGCATACAGAGGAAGAACTATGCGTAGCACCTCCCCTATCCCACAGCTTCCTCCCCTGCCCACCCTCAGGGGTGAAGTGCTACTGCTGCAGAGGCCACCATATACTGTCCAGCCTCCTGGCCTTAAGAAACCCCTGCAAAGCAGGGATGGAGGCTGGAGCACTATCACATGGGTTGAAGGAGGCCTCATCCACAGAAGTGCCCTCTGGAGACACCCTCACCCCAATTCCTTGAGGATCAGAGGAGGGAAGCCTTCAGGATAAAGCAGAAGCCTATGAGGCCATTTGGGGGATACTCGGAGTACCCCCCTTGCTGAAGCCCCACCCTTCCAGGGCTTGGAGAGCACTAGGACAAGAATAGCCCAGCTCATTAAAACCAGCAGGCACTTCAGGACCAGCCAGCCTGACAGAGTGCCCTGAAAAGCAGGCCCATGGGGCCAGAGGCCACAGAGGACAGCCAGATGGGCCAGCCCCCACCCACTAAGGGCTTCATGGGAAGGGGGCACTGGCAAGTACATAAACCACAGCGGCAGCCCAGGTGGTGTCAGACGAGGGCTTGACAAAAGTACCACAAGGAGTAGCAAAAGGGGTCACCTAGGGCTGTAGTCAGAGGCTCTGGGCAGTACACAAGACTGAGTGTGGGCCTTAAACCTGGCTGAGTGCTCCTCCTGAGAGGGCCAAAGAGCCCCACAAAAGAGATGTGAGAAAAGAAAGAGGAGGAAAAAGAAAAAAATGTTCTGGCAGTTCTCTGAGTTTCTGAACTCCAACTCCTTGTTGTTAGGTGCTGTTGAGTCAGGTCCAACTCATAGCTGACCCTCATAGGGTTTTCTGTGGCTGATTGTTTCAGGAGTGGAGGATTGCCATGTCCTTCTGTTTCTCCAGTGCTGGGGATTGAACCCCAGTCCTCAGAGACTGCCATGTGGCACTCTACCAACTGAGCTAAACCCCAGCATCATTCTAACACCTTGGAGGAATGTAAAAGACAGGACTAAATTTGGGAAGCTGTTTAAAAAGAAATAGGGAGGTTTCCCAGTTTGTACATGGAGTCCCTTGGCTTGGGAAGAGGGCAGAGCTGGAGGGTGTCATGAGAAGTACAGAGATGTTGGTGAATCCCTGAGAAAGGGTCCCCACCCAGGTTACCTGGGATGAGTACATGGGAGGCAGCAAATGTACAAGTTAGAAACATCCTTGTGGTATGTATGTCCAGGCAGATGAGCCTGTGTCCTTGGGAGTGCACAGGCCAGGAGGAGAGAATGTCTGCAGAGGGTCCCTGTGTGCCAGAAATGACCGGACAGGGCACTCCAGGGGATGCCAGGTGGACAGCTGGCCTGGGATCAAATGAGTCCCAGGCTCCTCCTATGTGTTGTGTAAGTGCACCCGGACTCAGGAAAACCCCAGAAACTGGCAGGAGGTGGAAGAGGAACAGCCAGTCTCTGGACTGACTGAGATGAAGTGTCTACCACCCCAGGGGAATAGGAACTAAAACAAATGAGGCTGAAGTACAGAAGTTAGTTCTTACACGTCCAAGTATGTGCATTGAAATTCTAGCCCTCTGTAAGGCAGAAAACCAAGAATCTATAAGGATATGAGTCATAAAAGCCTACAAACAAAAGACAAATAATAAGCTGAGGGAAATGATTACATTACATATAAGAAAACAACTGAGTTCCTTCATATATGAAGAATTTTTAAAAACGAATGATAAAGACTGACAACCAACAGGATGATTCATAAAGAATATAAGTAGAGGCCAGGTGCCAGCAATTCAGGAGGCAGAGACAGGAGGATTATGAATTTGAGGCCAGAGGCAGCCTGTGTAACTTAGTGAGGGCCTGACTCAAAATATAAAAAATAAAAAATCGGCCGAAGGTGCAGCCCAGTGGTAGAAAACTTGCAAAGTATCTGTGAGGCCCTGGGTTCAATCCTGAAGTACCACCAAAAAGAAAAAAGAAAAAAAAAAAAAAGAAAAAAAGAAAAAAGGAATGTAAATAGGTAAATAGTTCACATAAAAAGAAATATAGATGATCTCATAAATTGACCATAATTTGAGAAGTGCAAATGAAGATTTCAGTGAGATACCATTTTTCACTGATGAGAGGGGCAAAGGCTTAGTGATTTAATGGTCTGATGTTGATGAGAGAGCAGGCAGCAGTCTCTTTCAGTGACTTTTGGCTGGGGCATAAATTGGCACAACTTCATCCAGAGAGATTTGGCAATATGTTTCAAAATTAAGCTACACATTTCAAAGTGTACATTTTGTTTCACTCTGTCATTCCTGGCCTAAGAATTTACCCTGTAGGTACATCCGTACACATCCACAAGGATGTCTTACTAGAGTAGCATTGTTTGTAATGGCAAAAAAATTGAAACAACCCAAATGTCTATTAATAGGGGACTGGATAGTAAATAAATGACAGTCAAGGAAGTAACATAGGGCCACTCTAAATGAAATGGATGTGTGTGTGCCAATATGGACAGGTCTCTGAGAAACATGGTTAACTTTTTTAAAAAGCAAGATGTATAAACTACGGTAGCTATCTTTCTTTGCATTTTAAAAAAAGAATCTATATACAAATCCATGCATGTTTATCACGAATATTTTTAAAAGAACACAATTGTTTAAAAAATTTATGCTTATAATGTTATACTATTTGAATGCTTTGGTACTGTGGATGTTTTATTTTTATAATGGCCTGTAAGGTGCAGGAACAAGCAGGAGCAAAGGACCAGGGAGAGGAAAGTTCTGCAAGTACCTCTGCTGGTCCAGAGCCAGTGGTAGTGGTGGGTGGATTTGCGTGCTAAATTGGTGCTTTCCACGTGGACAACCTTAGACATCATGGCCTGAGTCACAGCCACCCTTGAGACCGTAATAAAAGTCCACAACCTCCCAAAGGCAGGCACTGCTGATATGTTCTGGAGTAGATTATCACTGAAGCAGGAGCACTTGAGTGGCTCCAAGTAGGACTAAAATCATACGACAGAGCACCATGGCACATGCCTGCAATCCCTGTGACTCAAGAGGCTGAGGCAGAAGGATTTTGAGTTCAAGGCCAGGGGCAGCTGGCACAACCCTAGCAAGACCTCATCTCAAAATTAAAAATTAAAAAACATTTGTACAAGGTGGGGCTGGGGGTGTTACTCAGTGGTAGAGCACTTGCCTAGCAAGCTCAAGTTCCTGGATTTAACCCTCCAGTACTAAATTAAAAAAAAAAAAAAAAAAAAAGGAAGGACACACAAAGAGAGGAAGAGAATCACACTCTTGCTGCTGGCTGGCTTGTCCTCATGCCAAGGGACTGACACAAGGACTGTGATGATTCCAGATAGACCTGCACTTCCCCTGGAAATAGAAACTCCTATTTCCCAGCAAAATCTACCTGAGCTCAAAAGTGAGATCAACAAAGAGTTTCAAAGATCAGTTTAGATTATTACTAAGAAGAATGTAAATACTTGCATAAGATAGAAGAAATCCAAAGCCCAGCAGAATATGAGTAATAAGGGAACTGCAAACACACACATACAAAAAAAAAAAAAAATTAATTCAAATTCAAACAGAGAGATTCCATTTTCCAAGTATTAGATTAGCAAAATCATTAAGGGTTCCTACAGCTCAGTGTTGGTGAGGGTGTAAGCAAATAGGTGCTCTCAAGCCCTATTGGAGAGAGTGAAAATGAGCCCAGTCTCTTTGGAGAAAAACTAGGCAGTAATAACATGTAACTGTGGATTTGCTCTGATTCAGAAATTCCACTTCTGGGAGTTCACCTTCTGATATTCTCACACAAGGCACATACAAGGATGTTTTAGCATCTATGATGGACAAATGTGTTCAAACCTTCCTATGGATTCTGGTGAGAAGCCTCCAACACTCAGCATAGGAGGGAGATACTGAGAGCAAGGTTAGCTGGGCTTTGAACCAGGAGAGATGCTTGCATGACCCTTGTGCATTGGAAACCCATACAAACTGCTGGCTTCCTTCAACAACAGATTCCACAGATAACTTCAAGGGCATTTTAAATTTTTGTAAAATTTTATGATATTTTCTCTCTCTGTTGATAGAAACTAGGCACAACTCCCCTTCTTTCACAAACAACATACTCCTAGAAAGAAAATTCAGTAGGGGTGATCAGCCCTCCCTGGAATGAGAACTTAAAAATATATGCTGGTGCGTGCATGGAAACATCATGATGAAACCCATTAAGTTGAATGCTAAAAAATTACTAATAAAAAAAGATCACTGGAGAAAACAATGCATGCTGGCAAGCAAAAGGGGGACCATTTGTAGCCATGAAGAAGATCAGCAGGGTGGAGAGGGGATATCAGTGGGTAATGGGGGTGAACATGAGCAATGTGCAATGATATGCATGCATGGAAATGTCATGATGAAACCCATTAATTTATACATTAACTAAAAATAAATAAATAAATAAATAAATAAATAAATACAAGGTGTCAGAAAAAGAATACACATTTTAAGAGATGTTATCAGTATTACTTTTCAAAGTTGAATTAAATTACCATGGTAATCACTTTGAGCAACTCTTGTAATTTGCAGAAGTCAAGTGTGACTTGTATTCATCTTTTGTTATCTGTATATATTGAGTATTAAAGTTTTAATACTTAAAATGTGTATATATTTTGACATCCTCTGTAAATAAATAAAATGCATGCTTAGAGTATAGCTCAGTGATAGAGTGCTTGCTTAGGTTGCTTTAAGACCCTGGATTCAATCCTTAATACTATTAAAAAATGGAGACAGGCATCACTTATATAACCTTTAAATTTGCATGAGCGTGTGTGTGTGTGTGTGTGTGATAATACTTCTACCCTGGTGCTGGGGTTGTATCTCAGCGGTGGAGCATTTGCTGAGCCTAGATGAACCCTGGGTTCGATTGCTACCACTGCCAAAAAACCCAAAAACAAACAAAAAAAGTAACCAAACACTTCTATGTTGGCAAAAATGCAAGAAACTCATTACATGCATCCACTGCTGTGAGCAGTATAAATTCACACATGTCTTTTGGACAGCACTTTGGCAATCTCTCTCAGAGAACTAAAAAAAACATTCATACCCTTTATCATAGTAGTTTCTTTCTGAGATTTTTTCTTATGGAAAAAGAAAGGATATAAAAGTAAAGAAAATTTCATCTTTGCTGCTATCCTATTTAAATATACAAAACTGGAAACTAAATTGTCCTTTAGAGAGTTACGAAATGACATAGTCATCTGGTGGAATATTATTCTATCATTAAAAAGGATAATATAATGAGTATATAAGAACATGGAAATGCTGAGGAGAAAGAAGTATAAAGCAACACCTGTACTGTACTATAATTGCAACTATATAAAAGTATGAACACACAGGCTCCTGGCCTGGTGACAGACCCATTGGACACACACAAGCAGGCCCTTCTCTCCAGGGTCCTACAGCAGTGAGCTGAATTCATCAACTAGTGCACTCCCGGGCACAGAGAGGGTGTTCAATGCATGTTATTTGAAGAAATGCTGTGTTAATGTTGCTATGATGTTCAGTAGTACCACTTAAAAACAAAAAACAAAAAATGTTGAACTTGGATTCAAATATGAACCTGAATTCAAACCAGCCCCTGCCCAGGCCTCTGTTTCCACTGAGGCCTAACCAAAACCTTCCCATTATTCATGTCCTATTCAAACTGTACCTGGCTGGGATTTAGCTCAGTTGGTAGAGCGTTGCGCTGCAGCCTCTGAGGTCCTGAGTTTGATTCCCAGCACCACAAAAATGGGAGAAGGACCTGGCAATCTACTCCCAAGGCAATCCCGAAAACAGTCAGCCATTGAAAACCCTATGAGGGTCACTATGAGTCGGATACCGACTCGATGGCACTTATCAACAACATTCAAACTGTGCATTGCTGTCATATAGACACCTAGCAGCTACCTCCAACAAACACAAGAAAGCCTCTGTTTGCATTTATATGAGGTGCAGGATTTTGAAAGGTAAAGCAGCATTAAGTATTTTGTTTCAAAATAGCCAAGATATGCAATCAATGTAGGTGTCAATCAACACATGATTGGAGAAGGAAATTGTGGTTTATGTACACCATGGAGTTTTATTCAGCTATAAAGAAGGACAAAATTATGGCATTTGCTGGAGAATGGATGGAACTAGAGATCATCATTTTAAATGAAATAAGCCAGACCCAGAAAGATAAACATTGAATGTTTTCTCTCATGTGTGGATATTAGACTTCAATACATATTCATTATTAATACATACAGATCATGAAAGCAAATGGGACCTAAGATAATGAACTAAAGAAAAGGAGGAGCAGGCAAGAAGAAAGGATAACGGGAGAAAAGAAAGGAAATATCAGGCATGTTGCCCTTATGGCAAAAACGGGCTGTACATATATAGATACATAGATTCAAAAAAAACAAACAAACAAACATGCAAATAGAAAAGAGATCATTGGTGGGGAGGGAGGGGATGGGAAGCAGGGATCATGAGAGGGTAAGGGGGAAATGAACATGAGCAATGTACAATGAAATGCATGTAGGAAATGTCATAATGAGACCCATTAAGTTGTACATTAAAAATTACCAGTTAGCCGGGTGCGGTGGTACACGCCTGTAATCCCAGCAGCTCTGGAGGCGGAGGCAGGAGGATTGCAAGTTCGAGACCAGATCTGCATAACTTAGCTAGACACTGTCTCAAAAAAAAAAAAAAAAAAAAAAAAAAAAAAAAAAAAAAAAAAAATTACCAATTAAAAATTAAAAGAAAGAAAGAAAGAAAATAACTGCTTAAGCCAGATATAGTGGCACATGCCTGTAATTCCAGCACTATGGAATATGTGAGGCCTGTCTGGGCCACATAGCAAGACCCTATCTCAAAATAAAACAACAACAATAAAATGAAAGATTTTTTCAGACAGATGCTTAGATTTTATCTGGATAACCCAAGAATCAAGACATCTACAAGCCCAGGCAAGTACACTTTCAGTCCCACTTCCAGGAAATGAGCCAAACAAGACCACTGCAATTTAGTAGGAAGTAGAAATGGGGCTGGGACTGGGAGTACACCAGCTACCAGGAATTGACTGTGCAGGGCAGTACTTCCTTGAAAATGGGGAGCTGACTACAGGAGGAATCGTATATGTTCTAGTATGGCAGAAAAAGTTACGATGTTATAATGTTTGCTTAAAATGTAATTACTAGAACTTAATGTACCTTGTTTAAAACTTACACATTCCATCCTGTGGGTGACCTCCCATCTCCTTGCTTCTTATCTGCCCGTCTCTGCTCTGTAATCCCCTTCCTGATTTCTTAAAATCCCTAAACTCAGTCTATTGTCTACTCTCCACCCTGATGGCCTCTTCTCGATTTCTTATAACTGCTAAACTTAGTCTATTGAATGTACTCTCCACCCTTAATCCACTTCCCGATTTCTTGTATCATGTAGATGTTACCTGCCTACTTTCATGGTAACTAACTTAACCCACCTACAGATGATCATGTAGGCGGTGCACATGTGGTTTCAGCTAACAAACCCGACCCTATGAACTATATAACCCCAGGAGAACTGGAGTTCGGGGTCAGTACTGAGAGGATTCATTTTCATGGGCTGACCGTGCCATAGCAATACATATATTATGTTGCCCAACTCCTGAGTCTCTTGAAGTACTTTTGGTTTTCTCATGCTGCTTCACTAGTAGCCACATTAAAAAAAAAAAAGTGAAATTAACTTTAACGTAATTTATTTAATCAAAAAATTTCAAAAATATGATCTTTTCAACAGGTAATTGATGAAAATTATTTGCATTGATTTTAAAAGCAATAGGTAGGCAGTGGCTATCATTGAGCTGTACAGATCTAGAATTTTTGATTTGTGCCCTTCCCTTTTCTCCTTTTTTCTCTTTTCCTCCTTTCTCTCCCTCCTTCTCTCCTTCCTTCCTTTGTTCTTTCTCTCCTTTTTCCTTTTTTTTTTTTTTTTTTTTTTTTTTTTTTTTTTTTTTTTTTTTTTTTTTTTTTTTTTTTTTTTAGGTACTGGGGATTGAACCCAGGGCCTTGTGTCTGCATGTTCTGCAAGTGCTGGACCATTATGCTGCGCCCCCAGCCCACTTTTTTTTTTTTTTAATTTTTTGAGACATGGTCTCACTAAATTACACAGACTACCTCTGATCTTGAACTTGCGATCCTCCCACCTCTGCCTCCTGAGCCACTGGGATTACAGGTGTGGGTCACCACGCCTGGCTTCTTTTTTCCTTTCTTAGAAAAATAAGTTATTGGGTTTTTGTGTTAACATCTGTGCAGCCATCCTGGTTTTCAGCCGCCATTTCATAAATTATGTTTCTGCCTCTAGGAAGGTCATTTTGAATACTTAACTTGGCTTCTTGGTATTGCCCCGCCTTACTTAATCTATTATCCCATCTGGCCCCAGGCTCACCCCTCTTTGGACATAACCTGATTTAAAAATGGTGCTGTCAGGGGTGGCACTGTTTGTGGCACCACCCAGAACCACTCCCCTGATGTCCGCCTCAACTGGAAAATTCCACTCTACCCCCATATAAGAAGCCATCTTGCTGTATCTTGCTGCTGTTCTCTCGTTCCCATAGGCAGCCACTCTTTCTGCTTATTAAAATCTCTCCTGTGAGTTCTTGAGTACGGAGTGGTCTTTGGAAGACACTTTCATAGGTCATTCTTTAGGAATTGAGATAGATGTCCACCTGCCAACAACACTCAGCAGAGAATTCTGGGAAACTTTACTTCCTAGAATTCTCTGCTCCCCTGACAGTGGTGCCTCCAGGTTCACTGCACCACAAATATGAGCAGATGCCTCCTTTGGGCCAGTAGATATCAGGGCACAAAGGACTGCCCTAGATACACGCATCCTCTCTGAGATCATCCTCCATGGTGGGAGGTCACCAAGGTCAGCATCTGTCTCCGTGGAGTGGAGGGTGGTGGCAGCTGCACGGACCCTTTATCCTTTTCTGGCAGCATTTTCAGGATTCGCCAAGACTCACCAGGTCTTTCTCATGACTGGAATTTCACTTTGCACTAGGAGTATGCTGATGGCCTGAAAGTCCTTCTTGCTTGGAGAGCCCCTGCATCTGTCTCTGGGCTTGAGGTTAACTTTGAACCCCAAAGTAGGGGATCTCACAGAATTAATTACATAAATTGTTTCATGTCCTACAGCAGTCCTGGAAAACTGCTCTGGGAAATAAACTTCAGGAGAAGAGATTTTGAGAGGAGGAATTTTGAGATGAGAGGGACAGGGACTAGGAAGTCACTTTTAGACCTAATTTTACCAGAAGTCATTACTTCTTTAGTTGCATTTCCTTTCCTTATCATCAAAGCAAACACACATGCACGCGTGCGCACACACACACGCACATATGCACACATGCAATTATGTAATGGTCTGTGCAGTTGCTATGAGACCCACAATGCGCCTCTGTGAGTCGGCACATGCCTGGCTTCCTGCTCTGAGGGGAATGGGAAGCACTGGGAATTTCTCAAATGCTCACAAGAATGGTGAGAAGGAGTTCTGAGTAATCACAATTCCTTTGAACGTCTTGTGGGAAAATGTGGTGCCAATTTCCTTTTAGAGACATCAGTCTTTGGAAGCTGTTTTTGCCACAAAAGCCTTTCTTCACAGCACAAATGCACATCTGTGGAAGGGCCCAGCAAATGAGAAATCCTGCTGCAGGGAGGTCCTTCCCACCCTAGGCACGTGGCTGGGCACCTGCACTGTCTATTCAAGCTGTTGTTGTCTGTATTGCCACTTTCCCTTATGGCCCCAACCCTCAGTGTCTTCCTTTGGCTTCTGTTTTCTCCTCCCTCAAGGAATGTCCCAGGCAGAACTTCAGAGGCCCAGTGTCCAGGGGGATGAATGAGGGCAGGCCATGGGACCATTCTTCACCCAATCCTTGCTGCCAAGCTCTCTATGCCATCTGAAGTCCCTGACCAGTGCCACATCTTCTCTGAATTCTACTCCCCGCTTGCCAGGTTGACCATTAGGCAATTCAATTTACTAAGAAAAAGGCAAAGAAAAAAAGGGACAAGAAAGGGAAATAAAACAAAAAGCCAATTCGCACCAAGGTGGTGGTCCTTCTCTCTGTGGGGAGAATAGATAGGGCAGCAACTGCCCCAACCAAAGTGTCCCACCCACTGGAACAACTAAAGGTGGGGAATTCCAGCCAGGGAGGAGGTGCTTCCCAGTGGGAGGAGCCTGCAGTATGGACAGCTGCCTCTTTCCACTCTGCTGGGGCATCCTGACCGTGCACAGCCTAAGGGCAGCCTGACCAAGGTCCACAAGTGGCTCTCACCCCTCCTAGCCTGGTCATGCTGGCTCTACTTGGGCTCTTAGTATCTGTCACCACACTTTTTTTTTTCTTTTTTCTTTAAGAGCACAGTCATAATAACCATAATAGAAAAACTCTTTTCAGAACCTCAACCAACACCAGATATTTATAATTCCCCAAAAGTTGCAGATACCAAGTGGCCCTACCCATTTAATGAGAGACTGCTTCCTCCTTCCTGGAGGGAGGCAGAGGAAGAGTGAGCCCACAGGGCCCGTGGACCTCTCTGCCCCAGCCAGCCATCGGTTCACTCTTTGGGGGTCCAGGCTCCCTCCCAGTGGCCACACATGAGGAACGAGACAACAAAGAAGACTTACATTGAAAAGTCTGGGCTTTACGGTTTTGCCCCAGCTTCATTCATTTCTGTTGTTTGTTCAGTCATCTAACAGAGATTTATGGAAATTCTAGAGGCTGGAGACAGGACACTGACTCTTCCTAGTTCTGACTCCCTATGCACAGCGAGAAAAGCCCACCTCTCCTGCATCAGCCAGTTTCCCTCCAACAGGTGGAGAGCTCTCACTTTGAAAAGTGCCTATGGAGCAGTTTCACCCCTTTGTGAATGAGCTTTGGCAAATATTCAGCTGAGTCACAGCCTCAGTGACACAGAATATGTGACTTCAAACTGCCAAGAAGTATGACTGGCACTGGGCCTGTGCCTCCCCACCCTGAGGGGCTCTGGATGAGCCACTGCAAATTTAGAACAAGACAGCCAAGGATTATCCTTCTTGCTTCCTAAAGGCCTCAGTCACCTGCTGAGATTCAAGGACCTCTCCATACATGGTGCTGCATTCCCTGAAGGCAGCTTGAGGTAACCACTGAGCGGTTTTGTTCTTTAAACCACCTAAGCGGAGCACCTTTCCCTAGGAGGAGAAAATTCCCCTGTGAGTCTCCTTCCCTTGTAAGTGGGAGAGTGAAGAATATTCTTACTTGGGAGTGGGGCCATCAGGCCTAGCTCCAAGAGCTTGCTGGTGCCAACTTGATTCCTGACCCTGCGGGGTGCGGGGGGGGGGGGGGGGGGGGGGGGGGGGGGGGGGGGGGGGGGGGGGGGGGGGAGACACAGCTGACTTGGTCAGGGGCTGGTTGAGGGTTTGTCTGAGTCAGGTTCTCCCTAGCCACAACCCCAGAACTACTCTTGACTCCTGACATGCTCTGGGTCCAGCATGAACCACAGTAAACATCTGGCTAGCCTATCCCTGGAGCAAAGCAGAAATGGGGGAATGCAGAGGGCAGTCACGCTTGCATCCATTGAGCCAGCTGGAAGCCAGGCAGCTGGTGGCTTGTTGGTGTCAGGCTGAGGCCTGAGTCATGGCCCCGTCATAGCCCTTGGAGAAGGACTGACCCACAGAGGAAATTACACAGCATTCTGTGGCCCATGGTGGCCGCAGGGGCTTTTCCAAGGGCCTCAACTGGGAAGGCAGAAAGCAGTCTCACCCACACTGGAATCTAAGGCTTGGGGACCCCCACTTACTGAAAGGGAAAGGGCCTGGTGACTACCGCCCAAGCCATCTGTGGCAGAGCTCCACGCTTACCACGCCAGCCTTGAGCCACACAGTTCCTTGAGCCACAACTCTCAGTCCATCTGCAGCCATTTGCTGAGAATCTACACCAGCCCCAGGAGCTTGCTAAGAGACCTTCAATCAGAAGAGATGGCATACCTCTCAGGTAGCTATGTGATTCTGGGTAACTAAATTAAACTCTTGCTGGACTCAGTGGTGCATGCTGTAGTCCCAAATACTCAAGAAACCGAGGCAGGAGTTTTGCCTGAACCCAGAAGTCTGGGACCAGCTTGGGCATCATAGTGAGACTATGTCTCAAAAAGAAAAGAAAAGAGAAGAAGAAGAAGAAGAAGAAGAAGAAGAAGAAGAAGAAGAAGAAGAAGAAGAGGAGGAGGAGGAGGAGGAGGAGGAGGAGGAGGAGGAGGAGCAGAAGAAAAGAAAAGATAGCCATCTGTGCCCCTGTTTTCTCATCCGTAAGACAAATCTTGACCTCACACCTCACAAAGCTGTTGTTGTTGTTTTTAGGTGCCATTGAGTCCTGCCCAACTCATAGACACCCTTCTGGGGTTTCAATGGCTGATTGCTTAGGGGTTGCCTTGGGAGTTGATTGCCGCATCCTTCTCCCATTTTTGCGGTGCTGGGAATTGAACCCGGGACCCCAGGGGCTGCAGAGCGGCACTCTACCAACTGAGTTTGTGGCAGGAATTAAATGAGAGTAAATGCAAAAAGCCTGGCACAGAGCTAGCAGGGTAGATGCTCTGCTCATGTTCCTTGTTCTCAGCCTGCTGTGATGCAAAATCCAGGTTAGTACCAAACCTCAGGCCCAACTGCAGTTTTTCCCTTTCCTTCCCCCATCTCTAGCCCCCAAGCCCTTCATGCAAATGTGTGGCTGGAGGAGGAGAGGAAGCTCCCCCATCACACTGTGTTGATTCACTGTGGGGTGCGAAGACAGCCTCACTTGAGACACAGCACCCAAAGGCAGACCACTGAGAAGGACTCTTGCTCACTGTCCTCTGGCCAGCGCAGCTGTGTATGTGTGTGTGTGTGTGTGTGTGTGTGTGTGTGTGTGTGTGTGTGTGTGTGTTTGCATGCACACGTGTGTGGCAGAAAGCAACATTCATTGCGTACCTACTATATACCAGGCCAGTGCAAAGCCCTGGACTTTCCCTATTTCATTTAATCAGCAAAATTTGCTTGGCTGCTTCTGTGTCATTCCAGATTGGCTTTTCACACAGACGATAGTCAGCTGGGGTGCTAGTCAGCTGGGGTGCGGGTGGGCAGAGCCCAGTTTCTATTTTTATCTCCCTATCTGAGAGTCCTCTGCTCTGGGTCCCCTTATCTGCCCTAGCACTTTCCCTTACATCCGGCTGCAGCTAGAAGCTTTGGGTTTGGGAAAGGAACTTCTCGCTTTAGATCCAGCCACCTCCGCCTATTCCCTCTGAGCTCTGGGGGCCTCTTCCAGGAGATCCATCTCCTCGCTCTTGAGCTGGATGGGGGTGGGATCCCTGCTTCTTCCTGGAAGCCAGGAACCACGTGGGGTAGGACACCTCCCTTTGTGCGCCCCACCCACCTCCACAGTTCAAGGATTGGTTTGAACTAACTGCCGGCCCTTTCTGCAGCAGTCCTGGCACTAGGGGCAGACCAGGATTCCAAATGGCTCAGGAGTGCCCCTGGGCCCCCTGCATACCTTTCTGGTTTAGCCCCTTCCACCCCCAGATGAACATTAGAGAGCACAGTTTGGGGTCAGAGGTGCAGGGGGATTCCACATTGTCACTTTACATCCAGGAAGAGCTAACAAGTTATTCTGTGTGTAATTTCTTCCCTCCTTTCCTTCTTTTCTCTTTTATTCTTTTTTTTTTTTTTTTTTTTTTTGAGGTATTAGGGGTTGAACCTAGGGCCTCATGCTTGCATACTCTGCAAGTGCTGGACCACTGAGCTGCACCTCTAGCCCATTTCTTTACTTTTTGAGACAGGGTCTCGCTAAGTTACGCAGACTGCCTCTGATCTCGAACTTGTGATCCTCCTGCCTCTGCCTCCCGATCTGCTGGGATTACATGCGTGTGCCACCATGCCCGGCGTCCTTCCTTTCTCTTTTTCTTGCTTTTTCTTTTGTTCTTGCTTTTTCTTTTTCTTTTTTTTTTCTTTCTTTCTTTCTTTTTTTTCTGGCACTACCAGGAATCAAACTGAAGGGGGCCCTCAGGCATGCTAAACAAATGCTCTACCACTGAGCTACACTCCCAGCCCCTTTGCACGTGCACTTTGCATGTAGGTTAGGAGAGGAGGGCAATTACTATCTCCAATGTGCAGGTAGGAACTGGGAGGCCCAGAGAGGTTACATATACTGACTAAGGGCCCTTGGCTACTTCACTGAGTATCTTCTGAATCTTACCTCAGGGCCACTTTCCTCCTCCAAGTGCCAGAGTGCTGGGCGCAACTCAGTGAGTTAGTTCTGGGAACATCTCTCCTCAGGGACTAAAGGACCAGGAGACCCATGGCTCCACTTAATGGCTGACTGGCCCTGGGCCTTGAGGAAGGGTCATAGTTTTAGTCTCCAGCAGCTGCAGTCTC
Source organism: Pedetes capensis (assembly GCA_007922755.1). Taxonomy (NCBI): domain Eukaryota; kingdom Metazoa; phylum Chordata; class Mammalia; order Rodentia; family Pedetidae; genus Pedetes; species Pedetes capensis. The sequence continues at coordinate 17,040 of VMDO01016208.1, read as the reverse complement.
CTTGGGTGAATACTGTGCACCTCTATCTCTGGGCTGCCGTGTGATAACCACTGACACTGAGGTGACACTTAAATATCATCTTCCTGTGTGCCACACATGGCTTAAGTGCTTTCCAGAGATGGACTCATTTAATCCTTGCAAAATGCTAAAACACAGCACGATTATTCTCATTTTATGGATGAGAAGATGGAGGCACAGAGAGGCTAATTCTCTGGGGGACAGTGTGTGTGTGTGTGTGTGTGTGTGTGTGTGTGTGTGTGTGTATGATCAAAGTACATTATATACGTATGAAAATGTCATAATAAAACATAATTTTGTATAATTCATATGTGGTAATTTTAAAAGAGAAAACTTGTACACTATCATACAGCTAGGAAGTATTAAGAAAGAAAATGAAAGAAAGGAAAAGAGAAAAACAGAAAGAAAGAAAGAAAGACTTTTCTTCAATTCCTTTTAGACTTTTTGACTCCTTGTGGGCAGAAAATGAGACTGATCCCTAAAGCTATGCTCTGGACATGGATTCAGAGATCCTCAATCTGGTTTCCTCATTCTTCTGCTTACGATCAAAAGTGCAATTTTCTTGGTAAGTACTATTGTGGGTGGTTTATTTGGTTTTTGTAGAAGGAAAACTTTTAATATTTTATATTGTTGGAATTAGAAGCACATTTATTCTCTCTTTTAAGCAATTCATGACCATTGATGCTTTCCTTCATCTGGAACTCTGTACAAAGTGGCCCAGAGAAGGGACAATGAGAGTTGCTGATCAGTGTCAGGGTGGAATGTGTGATTCAGAGCCTATACCCTGAGTCTACTCCAAGGGCTTTCTTGGGCAGAGGACCTGGATGTGCACAGGCTCTTGGATGACAGTAGGCAGGAGAGCAGGTGACTGGGGACAGCTGGTCCAGACCCCAAGAGAGGGAAGCTCACCCTCCGTGAATAGCTCCAGGGAGGTAGAATCAGCAGGAAGAAAGGCATTTTGAGGTGACAAATTTCGACTCTTGGGGCATCTAGACGCAGCTATTTTTATACAGTTATTTTTAAACTGCCAAGACAAAACCATTGAACATTAGCCAGCTGTGATGTACATTTCTGAGGATGGCCAAAAGGGCCTTTGTTGGATTCAGCCCAGGGAGAAGGAAGGAGTAGATGGGCAGAGGAGGGAGGCTGAGGCCAGGCTTATTCCCCTGATTTCAAGAGGGATTTTCAAGGGTGAGTTCATCCTTAGGTGACACATACTTTTCTGTGTCTCCCTTTGGTTTTGCTTGGTTCAGGTTCCTGCCACCCTCCAGGTGTTGGCGATCTGAGGACCCCTCATGAGCCCGGGGTCCTGTACTAACCCTTAAGGCTTTGCCATGCCCTGGCCCTGCCTTTTTAAGCAGTCCTTTTACCAAACTATCACCAATTACCCACCTGGCATGCATATGACAGCTGACTCCCGCCTGGGACACTAGTGATGCTCTATCAAGCCCTCTCCTCTGCTTCAGGCCTCACCCCACCTGATAAAAGTGGCCTCCACAAACACTACCTTCTATTCTGGGGTCCCAGGGTGGGAAGATTCCAGGTGGGCATAGTGCCTGATGCTGTGAATACAGAATATCCAAGGGCAGCGCCTGAAGTAAACTCTCCTGGTCCAGATGTGTCCATGTGCCAAGCACATTCCTCTCAACGTGGAGCCCCTGGGGTCACTGGGTGTCCTGTTGGCCCAGATGGAGCCATTTGAGACCTCCTCTGAGCCAGGTCCTGCTGTGGGCACCAGCGCACAGAGGGCCCTTCTGAAGCTTCCAGGTTGTGGACTAACTTCGCCTTTTGCACTGGCTCCACCAATGGTATGACAGGTAAACGGCCCAGGGGTTCACGCCCAGCCCTGTATGCTGGAGGTGGGGCACACAGGGAGATTTTCTTTCTTTCTTCCTTCCTCCCCCCCTCCCTTCCTTTCTTCTTTCCTTCCTTCTTTTTTTTTTGTCCATGCTACATATAGATGCTGGCAGTTGGTCAGCTGTTGGAGAAACAGCAGGAACCTCTCACAGGCTGGCTCATGCTCCTCACTCAGTTTTCTCCAGGTGCAGAGAGTCCCACGAAATGCATCCTGTTACCAAAACATGAGTCAGACGAATCCTGTTGTGGCCTCTTCCCCAGGTGCACAGATACACAACCTGGGGTCAGGGCACCGACTGGGACTCAGAGGAACCTGGACTTTGCAACCTAGAGGAAAGGTTGGGGAGATGCCAAGTAACTCCCTGCACATTGTAAATTTACAGGCTAAGAAGGGGCCTGGGAGTTGGAGTCCAGCACTCTCAGTTTGGTTCCAGCTAACCCTGTTCCTTCCAGCTAACCCTTCCAGCTAACCCTGTTCTCCTGAGGTGGTTTTTTGTTTGTTTGGTTGGTTGGTTTTGTTGGTTTGTTTCTTAGCAGTGCTGGGGATCAAATCTGGGGCCTCACACCTTCGGCAAGTGCTCTGCCACTGACCTATATCCCTTGCCTGAGGATTGTATTATTGAGAGCTGACCATGGGCCAAATACTTGTATTACTTCTCTTAACACTAAAGATAGGAAATGCCAACTCCCCCTAATTTAAAGATGAGTAAACTAGGGCACAGAAAAGCTAAAAGATGTGCTCAAGGCCCCATGGTTGGCAAGCAGTGAGGTCAGGAGGCCACCATTAACCACTATGCTCTATTGCCCTACACCCAGAAGTTACTCCACGTTGGCCTCTCTGCCTTCAGGGCCCTCTGAGCAGAAGTTCACAAAGGCCACCCAGGCAAGCTGGGTTCCAAGATCAAGGATTTGTTTTCCTTGTCATTAACAAAGAGGATTTCAAGGATTCTGTGACCCTTACCCTTGGATGTCCAATGGCCTCTGAAGTAGAAAGTGGGAGTTAAGATTTCTTCTCAGCCATGCTGAAAAGTCTTGTGTGTATTCTGTTTCAAGGCTAGGACCCTCAAAGAGACCATAATGTTGGGCACTGAAGGCAGAGAGGGATTTGTGACGAGGGTCTGGGGCTTGCCCTGGTTTTGCTCAGCCAATGAAATGCAGTGTTTTTGTTGGTTTGTGTGTTTCTTTTTCCAACCACAATATTCCAAATGGAGGTCAAGGTATTTTTTTTCATCCTCACCAGAGAAGGCAGACCAAATGATGAAACTTTTTTGTTGAACTTGAATCAGAAGATGAAGTCAAATTGGGCCTGGTCAAGAAGAGAGAGAAACTATGGGACATGTTGTTGTTGTTAGGTGCTGTCTGAGTCAAGTCTGACTCATAGCGACCCTCATAGGATTTTTAATGGCTGACTTTTGGGATTGCCTTCGGAGTGGATTGCCATGTCCTTCTCCCATTTTGCAGTGCTGGGAATCGAACCCAGGACCTCAGAGACTGCAGAGCAGTGCTCTACAAACTGAGCTAAATCCCAGCCATGGGACATAGATATGTTGAATTATTCAGTCAAACAATATTGAAATGGATTGGGTGTTCAAGCATACTGGTCCAAATAGTCCTGACATGTCAGTGATGGCTTTGTATGGCTCCCCATACAAAGGATTCCCCTTTGGATGTAGCAAAGAAGAAATTGTTCTTCTCAAGTACACTGGCCTGCAGTGGTAGCACTGTGACATTGAATCCCGTCAGATCTAAGCAGGGTCAGGACTGGTTAGTACTTGGATAGGAGACTGCCTGGGAACACCAGATACTACAGTCTTCGGAGAAAGACCTGGCAACCCACTCCCAAAAATCAATCTGCCATTGAAAACCCTATGAATGGCAGAGAAGCACTGACAATAGTGTTTCACCTGCTGTATGTAGGGTCACTATGAGTTGGATACTGACTTAACAGCACCTAACAACAACAACAACAAGTACACTGAAATTTTTAAGAGTAGTTAAGAATAGTCAAGCTGAAGTTGATGGCTGGGATTTAGCTCAGTTGGTAGAGCGCTGTGCTGCAGTCTCTGAGGTCCTGAGTTCAATTCCCAGTACTGCAAAAATGGGAGAAGGGCCTGGCAATCCACTCCCAAGGCAATCCCGAAACAGTCAGCCATTGAAAACCCTATGAGGGTCGCTATGAGTCGGATACCGACTCGACGGCACCTAACAACAACAAAAACAACAAGCTGAAGTTAGAAACCATTATGATCCACCATGAAAGCTTATGGCCGTGCAGTAGCCAGGTCCCTAGGAAAGACCTGGGGCAGAGGGTGTAACAGCAGTGGCAGAGGAGCTGGCTTTGAAAGGATGAGGAGTGGTGCTCATGGTGGAGGCTATGATGATTATAATGGATATAATGATGGCTATGGATTTGGGTGCACCTGACTCATGCCATGGTATTTTCAGTTGCATCACATGGTTGTGAAAGCTGGACATTGAACAAGGGAGACAGGAAAAGAATTAATGCTTTTGAATTATGGTGCTAGAGATGACTATTGAATATACTATGGACTACCAAAAGAACCAACAGATCTTTCCTAGAAGAAGTGCAACCAGAGTGCTCCTTGGAAGCAAGAATGGCCAGACTGCATCTTATATATTTCGGACATATAGTCAGGAGAGACCAATCCCTGGAGAAAGATGTCATGTTTGGGAGAGTGGCAAGTCAGCAAAAAAAAAAAAGGAAAACCCTCCACCAATTGGATTGACACAGTGTCTGCAGCAATGGACTTAAACATAAATAAGATCATGTGCCTGGCACAGAATTGGGAAGTGTTTTGATCTGCTGTACATAGAATCACTGTGAGTTGGACTCGACAGCACCTAACAACAACAAGAGTTGGAATAGACCTGCATTATTGTTTTTAAGGAATGTCTGATCACTTCCCAGAGCATATCAGGACCCTGGTACACATGCAGGGATTACCTTACAGAGCTATTGAGAATGGCATTTATCATTTTTTTCACTATTCAACCCTATGAAAGTATTCGTCGAGATTGGTCCTGGTGGCAGAATAACTGGTGAAGCAGACGTCAAATTTGCAACCCGTGAAGATGCTGTGGGAGCTATGAAAAAGACAAAGCAAACATGCAGCACAGATATGTAGAGCTGTTCTTGAATTCTACAGCAGGAACAAGCATTGGGTGCTTATGGTGGGAAGCATGGGCTTGTCAAACCATTTCAGTTATGGTGGCCCAGCCAGCTGGCAGCTGAGTGCTAGTATGGAGCAGTGTGAGGGGATGCAACTAAATTTTACAGGAAAATGCCAGTGATTTTCAATCAAACATTGCATAGGTCACCAAGGAGCAATGAACAGCAGCTACTACAGTACAGGAGGCTGTGCATCTGGTTGTGAATGGAATGGGAGGGACATCTAGCATGTCCAGGGTGAATTGTTGTTAGATGCTGTTGTGTTGTGTCTGACTCATAGTGACCCTTATAGGATTTTCAATGGCTGATTGTTTCGAGAATGCCTTGGGAGTGGACTGCCATGTCCTTCGAACTCAGGACCTCAGACACTGCAGAGCAGCACTCTACCAGCTGAGCTAAATCCCAGCTCCCAGATGAGTAGTAAATGGAGAATATAATTGATCCTGATCTTGGCCAACTTTCTTTTTTTCTTTTTCTTTTTCTTTTTCTTTTTTTTCTTTTTCTTTCCTTTTTTTTTTTTTTTTTTGTGGTACTGGGGGTTGAACCCAGGGCCTCATGCCTGCATGCTTTACAAGTGCTGGACCAGTGAGCTGTGCCCCCAGCCCATTTTTTTACTTTTTGAGACAGGGTCTCACTAAGTGAGGCAGACTGTGTCTGGTCTTGAACTTGCAATTCTCCTTCCTCCACCTCCCAAGCCACTGGGATTATAGGTGTGCGCCATCGTGCCCCATTGGCCAACTTTCTTAAAGAAAAAACAAAACTTCAGCTTAATATTTTTTGTAATCCAGCCTTGTGATTTATGGTTATTCTGTAAGTGGAAATTCAGATTGTCTTAAGGATTTAAGTTTAAGCATTTTTGAACACAGCAATCATCTAGGATATAACAGTAAAATTAAGTAAACTTTAAGTGTTAAACAATTTTCAGCTTTTCTAGAGTTAGTTACGTTGTTGTTGTTGTTCTTAGGTGCCGTTGAGTCGGTATCCGACTCATAGTGACCCTCTTAGGGTTTTCAGTGGCTAACTGTTTCGGGATTGCCTTGGGAGTGGATGCCAGGCCCTTCTCCCATTTTTGCAGTACTGGGAATTGAACTCAGGACCTCAGAGACTGCAGCACAGCGCTCTACCAGCTGAGCTAAATCCCAGCCCCAGTTATATTGTAGGATATACTTAAACAGTAAATGTATGTGTGTGTGTGTGTATGTATGTATGTATGTATGTATGTATGTATGTATTTTTGCAGAACTAGGGAGTTGAACTCAGGGCTCACGCATGCTTTTTGCAAGTGCTCAACCACTGAGCCACACTATAAGTCCATTTTTCACTTTGTATTTTGAGACAGGGTCTCATTAATTTATGTAGGCTGTCTCTGGCCTCAAACTTGAAATCCTCCTGCTTCTGCCTCCCCAGTCACTGGGAATAAAGGTGTCTGCTACTGTGCCAGCTAGTAAATGCGTTTAAAGAAGATGAATTATGTAGCTGGGCTCGGGGGCGCACACCTGTAATCCCAGTGGCTCAGGAGGCTGAGGCAGGAGGATCGCAAGTTCAAGACCAGAGGCAGTCTGCATAATTTAGAGAGACCCTGTCTCAAAAAGTAAAAAACTGGGCTGAAGGTGCAGCTCAGTGGTCCAGCACTTGCAGAGTATGTAAGCATGAGGCCCTGGGTTCAACCCCCAGTACCAAAAAAAAAAAAAAAAAAAAAGATGAATTTTGTTAAATATTGTCTTTATACCACATTACATAGAATACTGTATGCATGTTAAAAGACATGCTTTTTTTTGTAAAACTCAGTATATTAGCATGTCTACAATTAAAAGTGAAATATTTGGCATGTGTTGTTAATTCTGTTTTCATTTGATAATCTGTGAGGCACTTGAATTTAAGATTTCTTTTGTTTATTTTCTTTTGTTAATGGAGAAATTTTGAGATACAATTCCAATACATTAGGATTTTGGTCTTTGTGTTTGTATGAGATTCTGAGGCCTTCACTTAAATCTTTCATTGTATTGTGATTTCCTTTTATGTGCATTGTGCTAAATGAAACTTAAATATTCCTTTTAGAAACAAACAGAAAGAAAAAGAGAGAAGAGACTAGTAGAAAAGAAAGCAGAAAAGAAAGGAAAAAAAACAAAGGAGAGTTAAGAGGACACCTTGAGGAATGTATACAGCCTGACCTCCGCTCCTCTCCAGTAGCTGCCTGCTGGAGGATGGATCATGGAGTCCTCCCCAGAGAGCTTGATAATTCAAACAGGTGTAAAACAATGAAGCTGGATGGGAAGCCAAAATGCAGGACAACCAAGCCAGTTAAAAAAAAAAAAAAAAAAAAAAAA
>VMDO01016207.1:0-48557 GCA_007922755.1 Pedetes capensis | reverse complement strand
GAAAAGCATGTCAAAATGAATCACATTATGATGTACATTAAAAATTTCTAATAAAAAAAATGTTCTGTGATGTTGTTGTTGTTGTTGTTGTTAGGTGCCAATGAGTCGGGTCTGACTCATCATGACCCCTATGTACAGCAGAATGAAACATTCTCTGACACTGTGCCATGCCTGGCACTATTACCAGTGCTTCTCTGCTAGTCATAGGGTTTTCATGTCAGATTATTTCAGGAGTGGATTGCCAGGTCCTTCTCCCTAGCCAGCAGCACCTGGTATTCCCACACAGTCCCCCATCCAAGGACTAACCAGGTTGACCCTGGTTAGCTTTGGAGGTCACACGGGACTGGATGACAGGACGCTATGGCTACAGACTCTGTGATATTAGGAATTAAATATATTCAACTCTAGAGCACACTTGCATTTCTGTATCCATATCTTATACTGAAAAATTGGGTAATTAATTTATTAGCCATAAGTATAGCTTTTAATATTCTCTTGGGGAACAAGTCTTTGCAAGGTGATTATACTTGATGTGCTATTAATTGAGGGGATTTGTTATTTAAATAAATCAGCTTCTTTGGATTTAGGCCAAGCTTGATCCACTGCATACTGAAGTCCTTCCTACAACGTCATAATATGTACATATTAGAAAAGGAATTGTCTTTATAGGGAAATTTATTAGTAAATAGAGAGTTTTATGTGCATTTCTAGCATGAAAGAAGCATTTGTGAGTTTATGTAGGACCTAGCAATAAGTCGATTGTAAATATTATTATGTGAAAATGTGAAATGAGCACAAATTCTTGTCCAAAAGTGAAATTTGCACATTTGTGGAATTAGATACATCATTATCAATGACTAGATATCTTAGTTCAAAATAACAAATGGCTAAAATTGTACTATACAAATAGGACCCTAGTAAGGTATATGAGAAAGCATTTATTACTATTAATATTTTTTCAATGACTTTATTAAGAGATATAAATACTTATGTAAAAGGACACATGACTAAAATCTTCATCAGCACTCATGGTAATTGCTATATAAAGTATGTCCACAGAGGACTCACAAACTCTTAAGATCTTATTAAGACTCAGCAGTAAGTTACTGGCTGGTTAGGTTTTCTGATTAGAGTCTGTTCTAGGAAAACATAACCTCTTAGTCCAAGTTATTCCAAATTTGCCAAAGCTGTATTCCATAGCTTTTGCACTTCATATATGGCATGGAAAATTTATATGTTGGGGCATATAAGGTGTCTATTCCATTTTTAAGTCAGGAAGTATTATAGCAAGAAATAGTCACATCCTAGCATTGCAAAACAAGTCTTCAGGGACTAGACAATAGCAGAAATACTTTGCCAAAGAAGCTTGTGTTACGTGGCAATACTACATACATTTGTCATGATTTTGTATGTTTACTAGAAAAGACAACACTTTTTCTGCAGTTAATACAGCACTATTATTGCTTGATCTTTTATTCTCATACTGATTCATTACCATTAAACTGTTTTGATAAAATGCCAAAGGAGGGGAGAACTATACATGATTTGACTGAAATGTGAAAGTAGTTTCAGAAACGAAAGAGACTATTTTCTTGACAATATACAGATTTATAATTAAATGACTGGCAAAAATATAAAATTATTCTGGAAATAGCCATGTGAAATATAAACTGAGAAATTATAAATATAATTTTTTACAATATTTATAGGTATGCACTAAATAGATTTTTAAATTATAAATTAAGGGAGCTGGATATGGTGGCACACAACTGTAATCCCAGCAACTCAGAAGGCAGAGACAGGAGGGTCACAAGTTCAAGGCCAGAGGCAGCCTGTATAATTTAGCAAGATCCTGTCTCAAAATAAAAAGTAAAAAATGTCTTCAGGGTACAGCTCAGTGGTAGACCACTTGCAAAAGCATTCCACCCCCCAGTAAAACAAAGAAAAAAATTATAAACTGGATATTAAGATAAATATCTGGAACATATGTGTACAAGTAGAACCTAAACAATTAGGGCTTGTATTGGCTCATTTCTTGAATACTAAAATGGAGTCTCAGAGAGATAAATTTGACTTGCCCAAAACCACAGAGCTAAATGGTAGCAAAGCTAGGATCAAAGCCCTGGGCTTCTGGATCAATTGTTATACTCTTTCCACTCTACCATCTTTCTCCCCTTAGGTTCTCTCCAAATTATTGTATCAATCCTTAGCATTTCTTTTTCCAGGAATATGCATTTCACCACTACCATTTCTCACTACTTAGTGGGTAGTTTAAAAGCCTCAGTTCAAAATACACTTAGTGAGCATGTTCCTGCACTGGCCTAAATTACACTGTAGTTTCCAAAAGTGTGCTGAAGGGTCTCTAGTGGATACCATATATTGTTTGCAGTGGGCATAAATTTAGCTGCAATACAGTCTGGGTTGGACAAAAAGATTACTGACCCACCTCTTTTTCATTACCTCTTTTTTAAAAATCACTTTTTATGATCTTTAACTTAGTGGTTTTCTTCCTCCATTACAGTTTGTAGCCACCAAACACGTAAAAACAGCTGTCAGAAGGCTCTCTGTGCACCTCAAGTGCAAAGGGCTGTGAGGTACTTACTCAGAAACCACAGCAGAGAGCCAGCTGATTCCACAAGTATTTACAGAGTATCACCAGAGACTTCTGAGTCACCATAAAGCTTTACCTTTACTTGCAAGATCCATTTGAGCCAAGCTCTTAAATGTTTATCATCTTACAGGAGACAGATTGCTCATTTTAGATTTGATTTTGGAGAGGAAAAATTAAAAGCAAGCCAGGAATAAGAGAACAGATGGAGTCCTGGTTATCTACCCTTTTTTCCCTTTTGCACTAATAATTCTCAGTCCTCACTCTACATCAGAATGATGGTAAACTGAAAAATGTAGATATTCTTGAGCCCTAACTCCTAAATATTATGTTTCAATTTATGGTGTTGACAGTGGGAGAAGGGGGTCAGTTTTTTTTTTTTTAAGTCCTCCCAGATGATTCTAATGTGTAGCCAGGATTGAGAACTGCTGTTCTTTACAAAGATGATTGTGGCCATATGGGTACTGCATGCTGGTGTGGAGGGTGGAGTGCAACCTCTTGGAGAATAAAATGACCCTGATGCTGAACCTAAAGAAATTATAAGAGATGAAAAATGGAACAAATCAGAAGATCTGAATTTTTAAATCATTCTGTATGGACATTCTGGTTTATATGTGGGCATCTTTTTAACCAAATGAAACCTCTTTAAAAGTTTTTAAAATGTCATTCATTCAAACATTTTTTAGAAATCTTTGGCTTTCATAGAAGGAATTTGAAAACCCCTGAAGCAGCTGGAAGCTATAAAGTTTGATAGCAAAAACGCTTTAAGGGAGGTTTCTAGAATTTAAGAATATTTTCATAGTTTTTTCTTCAAAGACTCATAATATCATTTACTATTACAGAAGAAGAAAATTTTTCCTCTCCACTCTTAGGGTTTTCAGCTAGAACTGACAAGGGACAAATAAACAGGAGAAAACTACAAATCTTATTTACATAAACATAAGATCCCCAATGAGAAATATGAAGACCCAAAGAAATGGCTAAGGCTGAGAGCTTTAATACTAACTTGATCAAAGAGTGGCAATTATAGAAAAGAAACAGAAAGATGAGTTAGTTTCACAAGGCTTGTTTGTATGAATTTCCCTCAGCCTGAATTCCTCACCTCTGGTGATAAGAGTGTTTCTCTTCCCTTGGGATAGAAAGATCAGCTTGCACATGGGAATTTCATCTCCTACTTTCAGAAAAAGGTGAGGTCCAAATTTTCTTCTTGTTCCTCCTTTTATTCAAGTGCCTTTAGCTCAAAATAATAAATATGCCAAAGCTGCATATATTGAAGTGGCATGTCCTGAATTCCTTCGGTTTCATTCTTCAGTCCCTGCTTTGCTGAAGTCAAAAGAAATCTCTATGTGGATTGTTATAATCATTTTTACAAATGGTTTTGGTTGGTTTGGGATGCACCAATTTGTTTTCCTAGTATGGACCACTTTCACCTGCTCTCCCTACAAATATATATTCCTCCAAATCAGACCACAATTCAATTTGTGCAGTTATAGATATGCATACAGCTTTAAAACATTTGCATTGAAAGTATAACAATACTCCGTGGTTATGATGGTTTATAGTCCATTGATAAAGATTCTCTCTTGACCAAACTCTACTCAGTCTCCCTTGAAATTTTCACCTGGGCCTTGACTTTTGAATTACCATGTTTGTTTTTGCATTGTCCAGTTTTCAGCTAGAATCCCCCTTCTTCCACATCTGGTCATCCTCCTCAACCATTTCCTAAGTCATATCTGATCACCCTGGCCTGCCTTCAGCAGCAATTATGTTAAGTCAACTTAGCCAGAATCCCCTCCTTACCCTTGTGTTGGGGATTTTAAAATGCATGCCATAACTAGGGCCCCTCATCTTAGCCTGAGGGACTGACCTCTAGGTGACCCCAGGGCCATATCCCACTTATTCACTCCTACCCCTTTGCTCGAGTGAGCAAAGATGGCCCCTGACCAGCCTGACCAGCCTCAACTATCTCAATTCTGATTGGCTACCCTTAGCATCTCAGTTAAATAACTGCCCCTACCTGACAGGTATGACACTTCACTTGTTGTACCTGTCAGGAATGTGCCCCAATTGGCTAACCCAGTACACACACCCCCTCCAGGACCCTATATAAGCAGGGCTCCTAGACCGCCTTCACGCCTTCATCTTTTGCCATCCCTCAATTGCTACCTGGACCCCATCATCTTGATCCAGTGCTCCCTAATCCAGCGGAAGATCTCCAAGCAAGCCTACGCATCAAGACCAGGGGCCCCGAAGCACCAAAGGCTACACACAAGCCATGAAGAGCCTCCCAATTCCTCCCATCCTTAGGAAGGAGGGAGGCAGAGAAGGCGAGCTGTGAGAGTCAAGACCACTGGACCTCCAGCCCAGCAGAACACCAACTGCTTGTAGCTGTGCCTTTAAGGCTGAGCTGTACCACAAGTGAGCCTGCAGCATTCTATGGACTTTGGTATGAAATGAGGCACAGTTCCCAGGGGGCAACAGAGAAGGAATTTTCCTCAGCATACTGGGGAAAAGGAAATAAAAATGCCAAACCAAAATGCCATAGAATGCTGCAGGCTTAGAGCTAGCACTTTAGCACTTGACAGGGGCTGCTTGCTGGTTGCACCCCACTTGGGGAGTAACCCAATAAACCTTCCCTTTCCTGTTTCCTGCAGAAGGTCTCTCAAGGTCCTTCTTTGGTGCCTCTAGACACTACATCAACCCGATCCAGTGGGTCCCCAATACGCACTTGGTGTCAGGGCAAGGCTCTGACCTCTGCCGGGCCTGAGCCGAACCCCAACACCCCTGAGGTTTCCTCTTAGTAATTTTCCATCCACTGACCCTTACCCTTCTCGGCTGTAAATTCTCATTTGCCCATGCTGTATTTAGAGTTGAGCCCAAACTCTTTTCCCAACTGCAAAGCCCAATTGCAGTGGTCTCATACCTGTGAAGATAGCCCCCACCACACACCTTGAATAAGTGCTGCCTTACCATCTTTAAGAAGTGTCATGAAATAATTTTTTCGTTACCACCATATGTAGGCAATACAAATTAAGTATTGTCAAGTATGTGATGAATCTTTCTGCATATTTCCAAACACTCTGGTAATCCAATCTTCCTTGAGATCCAGCCAACATCAGTCCTTAGGTGTGTAGGACAAAATTATACATCTTGATGGAGAAATTACCTGAAATCTTGACCTCATTATTAACTAATCATCTAGTCTTTCAAAATTGCAATAGCTACTCATGAGATTGTATATGCTTTTATTTTGGAGGAGAACATTTACTTATATAGAAGCAGTTAGAAAATTAAACTGATCTACCCAAATGAACTATCACTAAATCTAAAGTTTGCTCACTGTTTCTTGGCAAAAACACATGATAAACACCAATGTATGTAAGAGACCTATATGGAAAACATATTACTCAATTTTTGAATTTCCTCTACATTCATATAATATTGTTTCAGCAACATATCAATAATAATGGAAGAATAAAAATAAAAAGGAAAACAACAGCATTTATTTATGTATTGTAAGCCTAAGTGTTAAAGTGAGGCAACCTAATCTTTCCTCCAGTGAGAAATGCTAATCCATGTACTGCACTATTTCAGCCTTGGCCTTTTCCAGTCATAAACCTGCTTATAGGAAAAGCTTCATAAAAAAATAAATACTCTCATTCTTCCAGATCATCTCCCCCAGCACTACATTCCACCTATAACACCCAACCTATTCTGAATTGTTGGCTTATATTGGTCCTCTAAAAGAGGGACACAAGAAATTCAAATTCAGACTGGATGGTCCTTATCACATCAGTGGATTGGGACAGTTGATTTACTCATATAATCTCTTTAAACACCTACCAGGAGAAAAGTTCTAAGACTGAATTTATTGTCTTCTCTTGTCATCTTTGGGTCTACAGAAAAAAAAAAAAAAACACCAAAGCAAAATCTTCCTATGAAATCTGAAACTCCAGTCATTGATTTCGGGGTGATGTCATTTCCAAAGCACAGTGTATGCCTGTGATAGTCACAGTGGGAATCTGCCTCTTTATGGGGTTTCCATCTGCTCCTCATCAAAAAGAACTTCTTTGGGGTGCCACAAAATACAGAGCACCCATTCCTCCCCATGGGTCCCAGAGTCTTATATTAGTCTTTTTAGGATCAGCTGCTGTTAGGATTAAATATCATTAGTTTTTTTCCACAGTAAGAAGGTATACAGAATTATATTACTGCAATTTTGTTTTCATCCACGTCTGGCTTATTTTAGGTTAATTGGTAAAAATTTTCCAGTCATTCTGAAACTACTACACAAACATTACCAGAGTACAAATTCAATCACTGAAATTCTTCCCTTTGAGAGGAGTTTCCTGTATAACTACGTATATTACACTTTACATTACGAAACATTGCATTTGAAGCAAATCTTTCTGAGCTCTTTATGTCCAAACATGTTTAAACATATATATATATATATATACACACACACACACACATATATATATGGCGTCAAAAGGCTCTTTATTCACTCCTCATTAAAAGTCTGCAGAGATTATACAATAGGTTAAAGCAAGGAAAACAGGATTTTGTTGTTGCTATTGTTGTTACAGTACTTGGGGGTTGAACCCAGGGCCTAGCACATACTTTGCAAGTGCTCTACCACTGAGATGCACCCCCAGCCTTTTTTTTTTTTTTTTTTTTTTTTAATTTAGGGCAGGGTCTCTTGAAGTTAGGCTGCCTCTGACCTCAAACTTGTACTCTTCCTGCCTCAGCCTCCAGAGTTGCTGGGATTACAGATGTGCGCCACTGCACCCTGCTGAAAGTAGATATTGACAAAAGGTTTCAAGATTGATCTTTTGCAGATCAGGATGTAAATAACTGGGATTTCACAGTAGTATCAAGTTGTAATTAAGGGAATTGATTGTATGCGTTCAGTAATAAATGCACAATGGTCACCTTTATTACTGAAGAAATGAAGCTTGAGATAGTTCTACAGGAATGTTTAATAAGGGAAAAGCTGTCATGATGGTCAGGCTTTCTCTCACCTTTATTCTCCCCTCCAGGTATGGCAGTTTTCACAATGCCAGAACAAGAACAGACTCTCCATTATATTCCTCAAGGAATAATGAATTAAATGTGCTGTTAGAAATTAGACTTTCTGTGTTCATATGTCATTTCCTTGGAGTAAGCTGACTATAAGGATGAAAAAGAAATAACACTTTTCAATATTCCTCAAGCCTGAGTCCTAGAAAAAGGCAGGAACACAAAGGTCTTTTTATTCATTCTGTCAAATGCCAGTTGATTTCAACAGTGTCTTGGACTTTGGTATGAAATGAGCACAGTTCCCAGGGGGCAACAGAGAAGGAATTTTGTAACATTCCTCAGCATACTGGGGAAAAGGAAATAAAAATGCCAAACCAAAGTGCTGTGAAAGGATGGAGAGGGGTTGAAGGAAGACTTCAAGAAAGGAGACAAGATGCAGGTAAACGGCAAGGTGAAGAAGGCAATAAACTGGCCTTTAAAGGAATGATGAAATTATTACCACTATACTTACATAGGGGGCTGGGATTTAGCTCAGTTGGTAGAGCGCTGCTCTGCAGTCTCTGAGGTCCCGAGTTTGATTCCCAGCACCGCAAAAATGGGAGAAGGACGTGGCAACCCACTCCCTAGGCAATCCGAAAACAATCTGCCATTGAAAACCTTACGAGGGTTGCTATGAGTCGGACACGACTCGACAGCAACTAACAACAACAACAACATACTTACATAGGGGTGAGGTTTAGCTCAGTTGGTAGAGTGCTTCTGTGTACACTCAGAAGCCTTGGTTTCAATCCCCAGAACCACAATAATGGGAGAAGGACTTGACAGCCCACTCCAGATACAATCCTGACACAATCAGCCATTGAAAACTCTATGAATAGAAGAGAAGCACCAACATAGTGCTGGACATAGCACAGTGTCAGGGAGCTCTTCGTTCTGTTGTATGTAGGGTCTCTATGAGTTGGACTGGAGACAGCACCTAACAACAACAACATAATTACCTAACTCAACATGAGCTGTGTCATCTCAGTGTTTTACAAAACATGGACTTAGTCGGAACACAGATGAACTTTTAAAATGGCCATATATTTACCTTACTGTGTATATGCATGTATTCACCAACACACACACACACACACACACACACACACGCACACACACACACACGAGATTTCGGATTTGGTGTGATATATAGATATACCACATCAAAAGTCGTGGGTTCTAAATTGCTTGTTGTTAGGTGCTATTGAGTCATATCTGACTCATAGTGACCCTTATAGGGTTTTCAATGGGTGATTGTTTCAGGAATGGATTGCCACATCCTTTCCCCAGTTTTGTGGTGCTAGGGATTGAACCCAGGACCACAGGAAGTACAGAGTAGCACTCTACCAACTGAACTAAATCCCAGCCCTTCTAAATTGCTTAGAATGGGACTAAATTTTTTATATGGCTTAGTTGAAAGAACAATAAGTAATAATACACCTACTACTTTGCTTTAGCAAGAGGCATGTCAGAGATACTTGACTGACTAGAGCTAAGGAAGCATTGGTTTGGGCAAATGTAGCACAGAATTTCATGGGAGCATGGGGAGATTCCTGCTCTTTACAGAGAAAAAGTGTGATTTTTACCCACGAGTGATTCAGTAAGTATTCGCCAAGGGCCTTCTTATTTTGTCACCAGTGGTAAAAATTTCCTTAGGAGAATAGAGCCTAACAAATTTATGGGAAAACTGTTTTAAACTTTCCAAACCTCTGTTTCCTCATCTGAAAAGTTGAGGTTAGTTTTTTCCACACTTCCTTACAATTCTAATCTTTCTTAATCTGAGGGTGTTCTGATTTGCTCTTGTTTGTTAGTTGGTTAGGTTTTTTTCCATTTCCCACAAATACAGCAAGTTTGGTTTGGTAATGAATCCTACCAGAAGAGGGGGCCTCACTCTGCTTGGAAAGTCCTCGGAGGGCATGAGGAGCTCACACCCCTGGAAACAGAGCTTTCATTTCTCTGCTTGGCTTCCAGCCCTTTTCTCTGAGTTAGTCATTTTAATGTGAAATTGTAGCAGGGGGGTCGTTCTAGCAGCAGCTGTGTTGTCACAATTCATTCTGAAATTCAGTCTTAAGCTTTCCTAAGGATCTGGTCAGCCACTGCACAAAACGCCTTGCTAAAGGGGCTGGTGTTCTGATGGTTTCCTTGTTTTTCATTATGTGAGCAGTAGTCCTGGGCTGAGCCAGCAGGAGTCCAGCTATGTTCATTTAGAGTTGGATTCAAAGCTGTAGAGTTGGAAGGATCTTTAAGGCAACAGTTCCCGCTCTCGCCTTTAACAAATTAAGGACAGACATTGAAAAACTGTTTCACAGAAAATCACTAATGTGGAGATGGGATCACACCACTTCTGTGAAAAAGTCATTCACAGACTGTTTAGTCAAGGCAGCCCCAAGGGGCTGTGTGACTTTGAGCAGGTCATTTCACTTCTAAGCCTTGTTTCCTTTTCTATAAAATAAAGGCCCAGTTAAGGATTACTTTGGCTCTATTCTATTAGGTTGACTGCCTCTAAATGATTATCATTTTACCTTCTGTTCTCAGGCAATTCTAAAGCCTCTTCTTTGTTTTATTTTTCCTTCATCTTCTTTAAGTTTATAAATGTGTTTTACCTTTATGAGCATAGAAAGGAATAAAATTCAACTACACAGAACAAAACATTATAATGCATGATGAACCCAACAATCAGAATGATAATCCAAGAGAATAAGAGAACATGGAAAAATGCAAACAAATGAGCATTAATGTTATAAAATTATGAATGGTTTGTCCAATTTTTTTAAAAAAAATATAGTCCTTGCTTAGCGAACATAATTCAAGAAGATGAAAAAGTCTGCCTGAAAGGTGAAGTAGGGGTTAACTATCCAACCACAGCCAGCTAGAGATTTTAGGAGGTGGAAGCAGAGCCATCAGCAGACCCCAGCACTTGCCCCCAGGTCCCCACCCCTGGTGTGTGCTTCAGTCTTGTAATAAAGCTTCCCGGTTTTCAGGATATTGAATTTGAGCTCAGGGAAAGCCAGACATCATGTAATCACAGTTAGGAATTACAGTGTATATCTAATAAAAGCCCACAAAACTTGCCAAAAAAAATTTTTTTTTTCTAGAGTCACTTAAAAAGTTATGTGTTTTCTAGAAGGTGGGAAATGGGAAAGAAATTATGTGTAAGGGAAACCTTTGTGCAGAACAAAGACACCTCCAGACCAGGCACAGATACTGGCAGACAGTTTAAAATAGGGGCTCTTCTTCAAGGAAAGACCCCCCTCTGAAGGAAAGGAAGAAAGAGGAACAGGAAGTCAGAGCCTGACTGCTCAGGGAAGGGATCCTAGTGAGGCTCCCATCCCCCTTTCCACCTGCCCACATAGCTGCTCCTTGGTGAGGGCAAAAATCTTCCCCCAAGTTCTATGGGAAGTGAATGCCTATGGAACCTCCACATTTGGATGAATTCTGTTAAAGATACTGGGGACCACATGGGCATGGGACTGGCACAGTCATGCAGGGCTCTGCACACACGGGGGCCTCATGCTTAGTTTAATCCTCCTCATTCACTGTTTTGAAATCTCTAATAATTTATGAACAAGGGACCCTACACCTATTTTTTGCTTGGGGCTTCAAAAATTACACAATTGGTTTCGGCAGGATATTTCCATGAGTTGTTTCATCTCCCTGCACAGATTTCTTACACTGCTGCTCCAAGGGTAACATTGCAACAAGCCTAGCCACGGCCAACAGTGAACTGTTTTCCCACATGCTTCAGACTGCAGCCAGTGTCCTCTTCTGTGAGGACTGGTCCTTTGTCCCCTTTTCCACCCCAAGTCAGGGCCTGTGTCTTGCACACATAGTGCAGCATGTCTTTTGTCTCTTCCCCAAATGTCCAGAGTCCTCTTCCCCAACTGCCTCCCAGGTCAGAGCAGAAAAGAAACCACTGTTCTACACAAAAAACACACGACTCAGTGCTTCAAGGGGAAGGAGGGAGGCAAAAGAAAGAGTAAGACAAGAAAAGGTACCTGGAAATTTGGGGAAATATTTCTCAGTATCAATTTAAACTGTATCATCCCTGGACATAACTGTGGTGTTGGGTGAGATCGGCCGACACAGCAGGAGAGGCAAAAGAGTAAGCAAGCCTGCAGCTCACCTGGTAGAAATACTAGTGAATCTCACCAGGGACTTCAGGCCCTCCCGTCGCCATGCACAAGGAGTCCCCTCCTTCATGACTGTTTTGTGAGGTTTCAACGGTAGCAGGTGTCATTAGCCACTTTATCAAAGCCCCAGATGGCTTCTGCAGAACAAATGACAGGGAATGTTGGGAGTGGAGCTTTCCTAAAGGAGGAAGGTATGCCTGAGGGTTGATGGCCTAGTTGTCACCTAGGTTAGGAGTTGGAATCCACAAAGAGTCTTCTCTCTGTGAGAAGGCCTGTATCTTTATAGTGTATCCTTTTGGGATTCAGGGCAAGATCCAAATTATCTACAGTCCTGCCTTTCCCCTGGGAAATAGATTTTTCCAAAACCACAGGGCTTTGGATAGACTCAAATGGCAGCCGATCACTTGCTGGTCACATCAATCTATCAAGTGAGCCAGGACTCAGAGGGCTCAAGACAGAAATTAAAATGTGGCTCTCTCCTTCAATGAGAGACAGCTGCCCTGGGTAAAAGGAAAGAGCTGAGACTAGACACTCGGGAAACCAAAAGAAACTAGGCCACTGTCATTACCTGCGAGGGACACCTCACAGCTTCTCTCCACATTCAGAGGAATTCTGTGGAAGGCCATTCTGCATCAAATTGCCATCAGGTTTCTGAGACACCAATGACCAAGATGGTCTTGACATTTCTGTCAGTGTGGCTAAGCTTCTGGCAGCCTTCTTCCTGACTCTTGGTTCTGACTTCTCTTTTCTTGGAGCATTTTTTTAAAGAAAACCTTTAATTGTATACCTGTCCTTTAAGATACATGTATGTGCAATCATTTGGTGGTAGTGGGGGGTCCAGCGTTGTGGACGGAAGTCAGGGCCTTGTGCATGCCAGGCAAGCACTCCACCACTGAGCTACACCCCTGCCCTGGGCTATATGTAAATCATTTTTAAAGTCTCTTGTCAGTTTTACAGTCCAAGAATGTCTTTCTCAAGGACCTGGGAGCCATGGCTTGAAAAGTAATCATCAAAGGAGATAGCACCTCTCTGTCATCTGAGCCTTATACCATATCCTGTGGCACTTTGCTCCAAGTTGTAAAACTACCATCTGTTTTATTTGAAGGTTGATTTCCCTTGGCTAATGCCACTTAGCAAACACAGATGGCTGGATCTCCCTCTCACCCTATTGCTTAAAAATCCTATACCTTCTGTTTCAGTGGAGTTGAAGTCAGGCTGAGTTCTGCCCTCTTTCCTCTATTGCAGTAGCCTTGAATAAAATCTTCATGCCTGTTTAACTTTGCCCCGTGTAAGTTTTACTTCAACACCAACAAACTAAATGCACTGAGCCAAAATGTATTGTGTTCCTGCAAATGCTGGTGGCTTTGCTGCGTGAAAGAGCATGAGGCAACATATCTCTTGGCTTGTGTATCCTCCTGAGAGAGAGATCCTGGGAATCTATGGCTGGATGAAGGCTGCCCCAGGGAGAAGGGACATCACCACTCTTAGTAAATGTCTTATTGTGAGAAAACAGGAAAAGATTGGCAGTAGCTAGTCTGCTCCCACCTTACCAAGTTTCACAAACCCTAAGGGAGCACTTCCCTGCAGCCGGAGCACTGTGGTGACCTATCGTGTCAGATCTCAGAAGCTAAGCAGGGCCAGGCCTGGTTAGTACTGCCTGGGGAACACCAAATACTGTAGGTTTGGGAGAAAGACCCAACAACCCATGCCCAAAAATCAGTCCGCCATTGAAAACCCTATGAATAGCAGAGAAGCACTGGCAATAGTGTTTCGCCTGTTGTACCTAGGGTTGCTATGACAGCACCTAACAACAACAACAAGGGAGCTCTTAGCTCACACCACACACCACTTCCAGGCATTTTACCAACACTATCTCATTTAACTCTTACAACAAGCCTATGAAATAGGTTTTTATTAATGGCCCAATGTTTTCAGGTGAGGCACACATCTGTCTCCCACAGAAAGTTTAAGTAAACTTGTTCAAGCTCACAGAGCCAGTGAGTATAGAGCACTGGCATTTTGGGTATAATTTCTGTTTTAACCACTAGATTAAACTTCCAGATTCTACAACTAAAACTAAAGAGCATTCCAAGGTGTGGTGGTGGGTCCAGTGAGACCTGTTCAGGTAATCAGGTACATGTTAGAGAAGTCTCCAAGTCTCTACCTGAGAGTGGTTCCCTACTTCAGAAGGAAAGCAGCCTGTGGCTGGCTACTATGGCACCTACATGTGATGCCTTCTATCTTACAGGTAGGGACAAGTCTACCAGGAGGATCCTACTAGTTCCTAAGGCCAGAGGAGATTTCTATAAAAAGACTCTTTTCAGTGAATCTGTCAACACAGGAGCACAATCCTGGAGGTTCCAGGAGAAAAGCCTGTTCTGCAAAGAATGTGCAAAGATCACCGGGCACAGTAGTGCACGCCTGTAATCCCTGCGGTTCGGGAGGCCGAGGCAGGAGGATCACAAGTTCGAGACCAGAGGCAGTCTGCGTAATTTAGTGAGACCCTGTCTCAAAAGTACAGAAAAATGGGCTGAGGGTGCAGCTCAGTGGCCCAGCACTTGCAAAGCATGCAAGCGCAAGGCCCTGAGTTCAAACCCCAGTACCACAAAAAAAAAAAAAAAAAAAAAAAAAAAAAAAGTGCAAAGATGGCAGCCTCTGAGAACAACTGAACAATATTTAAGCCCTTTCCTGCATGCAGTCCTCAGGTGACCTTGGCTGATCTCTTGCAGTATGTGCTGAAAGTGAAATGCAGTTTGAAGGCCTTTGCAGACCAGACTCTACACCCAGCATGCCAAATACCTTTTCCCCTCCCTGCTTGCTCCCTTCCAACTTTATTTCTTCTTTTGCTGCTTCAAAAAGTGCAGAAAAAGACCAATGGCATATCCTTATACAAAGGAAAGAAAACCAAGTGGAGTTGTGCTTGAACTTCAACTACACAGAAATGAGTCCCTTCATCTGGTCTCCAGGTCCCCAGAGGACCCCTCCCCTCATCTCTAGACTGATAACCCTGGCTTATGCATGAGGAGACCTGGGGCTAGGACACCCAGCTCACCTCATCATTCTCTGAACCTTCCTTTCTTCTTTTGTGAAAAGCGAATCACAATATATGCACTTTGTACTCTCCAGGGCTGTTATGAGGCTCAAATGAGATAATGTACGTAAAGTGCTCTGTAAACTGTAAAATGCTTTACAAATGTAAGGGATTATTATAAACCACAATACAGTGATGTTTTATGCTTTTATAAAACTACTGGCTGGAACTACAGGAAGGGGAATCCCTCTGGTGATTTTTATTTTGGAAACAGGAGTGCTTGGGCTTGCCTCCTTGCCAGGAATTGGATTCCTGGCGGCAGCTGTTTATTCCATTTCACTCAGCGGCGCACATATGGCCACAGCGCGCCTCCTGCGGAGCTGACAATATGTACTACCATGTTTAAGCCCTTCCACGGAAAGCGGCTTTTCTCCACCCTTGCGATTTCTGACTTGCCAAGTCTAACACCTAGGGAATCGAGACTTTCACCTCACACTTCACCACGGCGGCATTTGTTTTTTCAGATGAGAATTTCCCTCCTTAGCAACCAGAAATTTACAGTCAGAGTCTCACCATAAAAAAATCTTCCTTTGAGCAGACTGAAAAATTCGAATGCTGCTTTCCTTTCATTTTTTTTTTTTTTAAAGCTCTGCTGTGGTTAAAATGAAAATGATATTAATATCTGTCCTGGGACTAGGCTTGCACCAGCTGAGAAGCATTAAGGTACCAATATGTTGTCCTCTCCCAGTACCTGAACTTGCAGGCGCTGGGGGGCAGAGGGCGTGGTTTATCGCGGTGAGGCCGCCGAGCGCGAGATCTACGCATGCGCAAATAACCTGCACAGGCTTCATTATAGATAACCACTCACTACTCTCTGAAGGGTTCTAAGATCATTCTATGTCTAAGAACTACTACTGGCTTGTAAACGTCAGGAGGAATTATGAATATTTGTAGAAAAATAACTGTTCGACTAATTTCCTGTTCCATGGAGCACACACACCACCCTGTGTATTTAGAACCTGGTGCTGACAGCCGGGCGGTGGCAAGCTTCAAGATTATGGGATCATAAATGGGATTAGATAAGCCATACAATGTGGCTCAGACCCCAGCACTTTAAAAATATTATTTAAACTCCCAGGAAAAAAAGGCAAACAAGTTTGAGGGGGAAGTAAGTCACAACAGATCCCCTCGAAGAGACTAGGACCCTGGCTAAGGCAGTGAGCGCTTGGTAACTCTGTGGAACATTTTTAGAGGACATGTTAGTAGAAATAAATAATTTAGAACGTGAGACATAAAGAAGCAGATCATAATGTATAGTTCAGAAAGATTTTTTTCTATTAGACTTGATCCATAGCAAAAAGAATTCTTAAACAGGAAAGAATGAAGAAAAGTTATGGAGAAGATCAGAATTGATAGCAAGAATTTGCAGCTGCATAGTACAGAATGCGGTGCACCACATGGACACCTTTGCATCTTAAATTACTGTTTCTTTTTAATTGACCAGATTAATTATTTCCACCTTGCCACTTGGCAGGTAGGGTCACTGTTCCTTTTCACTGCGTTAATGAACCCATTCACTTTTTCTCCATGTAATTAAGACTGTGAGTTACAGATCACCTTCTTAAATTGGCTTAGTGTACGGCCAACTCAGTCTTTATTAAAGAAAATATATGACATCAGGTAGTTCTCACTGAAAGAGTGTTGAGTTTCTACTGAGTTTTCTTCCAGTTGTCAGAGAAGAGTAGTGACTTTGTTCTTATTATTTTTTAGAGAAGAAATACAGACCTGTAAAGATTATAGTATCCAGAGTGATATTTCATTCTTAACACACACAAGGTCTGGAGGCTTACAGGGGAGCTGATGGATTCATGTTCAAGGATTTCTATTGTCACCAAAATTCTAACAAGTCCTTTCATGAGCTATTTGAAAAGAAATAACATTGGATATGCTTTTAAGTTAGTTAAATAAAATATATTGCCCTCTTCTGTTGGCTTTGCCTACAGCCATACCACCCTGGCATCTGATCTTGTCAGAATCTCGGAAGCTAAGCAGAATTGGGCCTGATTAGAACTTGGAATTAGTACCCGGAAATATTGGGTACTATAGGCTTGGGAAAAGCGCCCACTCTCAAAACAATTAGCCATTAAAAACTATGAATAGTAGAGAAGCACTGACAGTGCAGGGCACAGCACAGTGTCAGGTAGTGTTTCATTCTGTTGTACATAGGGTCACTATGAGTTGAACCTGACTCAATGACACCCAACAACAACAACTGTTGGCTTTATTTCTAGGCCATTTAGGAAATACTAGAAACACTAAAGGTTACTCAGTACCTTGAATACAGTAGTCAAACATAGTAAAGAAGGCTTCATTTATGGTGTCTACAGCCTTCAAGAGAGCAAGCTTTAATATAAGCCCACCCAAACTATCACCCAAAGCATTTGGTTTCGTTCAAGACTTCTGGATCTCAACTTTATTTGCGAGAAATTAAATTTATAAATGAAGATTAAAATGCCTTAATCTTTCCAGGACCTGAATGGGATGTGTTCTGCTAAAATGAGTCTGGTGTAATGCCTGATCAGGAGAAAACCTGATGGACAGACATCTTCACAACGGTTATATTTGCTGCTGGCAAAACACTAGCCACAAATTCAAAATATTAATAATCCTAGTGCATTGCTTCTACGTATTGAAAGCTTGTGAGAAATTCTGTTTTCATTGTCTGAATACAGTAGGATTGAGACCAAACATACAGGACCTGATGTTTTTCCAATTCTTACTTTACTTCTTAGTGGAAGTAGAATCTTCTAGTTACAGGTAGTAACTAAGCTTAATCAACTCTGTGACAAAACTACTCAAGTACGTAACGTAACTTAGCTACTAATTCTTATAATGGAACTTATGTTTTGCAATCTTCTGTCCCAGAGTTGTAAAACTTTATGGTGTTCTTCTTTTGTCTACTGAGATTTCAGGTGGTTAACTGCTGTATTTCCTTCCAAGCCAAAATGCAGGGGTGGTAATGATATCCATGTGCTTCGATAAAGGCACATTGGCCTGTGGTTATGTTTTAAATAGGTGTCTAAACACACATACTCACACAGAGTCACAGAGTCGGCTGGAATGGCATTTCATCTTGCTTTCACGTATGGCAGACTGTGTCGTGACAAAAAACATTCAAAGCTAATTACACTGGCTGAGTGCAGCTCTGTCTTTTGCACTAAAAGGGACCACTTAAATGCTTTTTACCCATTGTTTTGGTAACTTGAAACAGTGAGCAGTCTTTACATGAATAGAGCATTTCAAATTCCTGTCACAGGCACTT
Organism: Pedetes capensis; assembly: GCA_007922755.1. NCBI lineage: Eukaryota > Metazoa > Chordata > Mammalia > Rodentia > Pedetidae > Pedetes > Pedetes capensis. The sequence goes on along the minus strand of VMDO01016207.1, from coordinate 30,405 downwards.
GTGGGAATAGGAGTAATAAGAAGAAAAACATATCAATTTCAGGGAATTATACACACTGTTGGAGTCTTATTTGTGGCTTGTACCCAAATTGTTTTGTGCTGGATAAAGCTGAAGCCTGGGTCTCTGGAAGACACAATAATCAAAGGGAAATGTGCTTAGAGAAGTGAGGCTTTCGACTTCCAGGAAGCTAACAATCTAGGGAACCACCTTAATGCATTCCCCGTCTGGATGGCCCAATTTCACCACAGGGACAGAGCGATGCCAAATGATAGCAAGTCCATCTCTCTGCTGCCCCTTCCAAGAATCAGCTGCCAAGAAGCAAAAACATCTGCCTTGGGGAAATCTTTAGGCATCATAAAAGTCCCCTGCTCCCCCTTCAACCTGATGTCCCTCCTGTGCTGGCACAGAGGGCTGCCAGCCACAGCCTTTGAAGAACCTTCCAGGTTATCACGGCCAGCTCAGTTACCTTCAGTTCAAGGAGCCACATCTTCACCAACACTTCCCTTCTCTATATCTCCCTCCTTCCCTTCCCATAGTTAGCCTATTTCCTTCCAGGCCGAAGTCCGAATGAGAAACCTTGAGGACTAGAAAGGGAGAGACCTTCAGAACCATGGCTGGATTCAGTCTTGAGAGTTTATCCCACCATGTAAAACACTGAATGCACCATTTTAAAATAATAATCATGAGGAATCTACTGAGTTTTTGCAATACCAGTTTTCAGTTTCCCAGGGTTTGATATAACACATGATTTCACGTACAGAAATACTGACATCTTCATTGGTGCACTGTTATTTGGACCGTTAGTTAACCTAGTTCTCTCTCCAGTTCCAACCCAACCTGTCTCCTACCTACCTCCTGTCACTGATACCTTCACCACAAGCCCTACTGGCACCTCTTTATCACTCATTTTTGTAACTCTTAGGCCCCTCTAGCCCTAACCTAAACCCAGTGGCATAGCAGGACTTGGTGGGAGGAGCCAGATCTCCTTGCTGGGGGAGGGAAAGAGAAGGATCATCCCTCCTGGTCAGTGGGGGGAGAGATCACGCTGCTACAACTGGGAATTACTGGCCAGGGAGTGCTATAAATATGGCCGTCCTGAGAGTTCCACTTGAACAGGCCAAACAAGGTAGGAAGGATGGAAGTCCTGGTGGGCAGTGACTTCAGAGGCAGCAGCTCCAAAGGTGAGGAGGGGTAGAGTGGGGATCAAGGGAAGGCAACAGCAGAGTCCAGAGAAGATGATAATTTGTATCAGGATAATAACACATAATAACACATTTGCCATTTCTGCCTTTATTAATTTTTTTTTCAGTACTAGGGGTTGAACCCAGGGCCTCATGCTTGCATGCTTTGCAAGTGCTGTGCCACTGAGCTGCACCCTCAGCCCATATTTTTACTTTTTGAGATGGGGTCTCACTAAATTACACAGACTGCCTCTGGTCTTGAACATGTGATCCTCCTACCTCCGCCTCCTGAGTTACTGGGAGTATAGGCATGCGCCACCACACCTGGCTCATGAATTTTTCTTTTTACTTAATATTTAAGTAAGTTAATAAATTTCTCAAATGTAAAATATAATATTTGTTTTTACTGAACTTTTAAACTTTTTAATGGATTCTGAATGTTTTTTAATAAAATAACTTCCAGGAAGCTATTTATACAAATTTAATACCCCAATGGGCTGGGATTTAGCTCAGTGGGTAGAGTGCTGCACTGTAGTCTGTGAGGTCCTGAGTTTAATTCCCAGCACTGCAAAAAATGGAAGAAGGACCTGGCAATCCACTCCCAAGGCAATCCCAAAACAGTTAGCCATTGAAAACCCTATGAGGGTCACTATGAGTCGGATACCGACTCGATGGCACCTAACAACAACGACAACAATACCCCAATACTGGTGTTGGTATTGTCATTTTGTTTTGAGTTGAATGTGGCCTTTCCTTTTTCAGTATCAGGGGTAGAACCCAATGTCTCATGTTAGACAAGTATTCTACCACTGAGCTGCTGTATCAGCCTCCTTTTTATTGTTCATTTTTGAGACAGGGCCTTCCTAAGTTGCTCATGCTGTCTCTGGCCTTGAACTTATGATCCTCCTGCCTCAGCCTCCTGAGCTGCTGGTATAACAGGCATGCACCCAGCTTGAATGTGATCATTTCAGGGACACCAACTCCTACCCCATCCCCTAAACCTCAGGCTCTCTACAGCAGAAATAGTGTATTCGTGCTACTAAATCAGAGGGATCAGCTTGAGCACCAACAAAAACTCAAAAGTTAACAGCCTCCCAACTCCCATCTGCCAGTCCATCCATCGTGAGACCACTGTAGGCATCCTAGACTTGGTGCACTCAGTGTGCCAGGGGATGTAGGCTAAGAGCCAGTCCTGTGTTATTTCTGATTTCAGAACATTTCATGAGGCAGGAATGTGTGATGAAGCTACAGCTTGAAGAAGTTACCATTTTGCTCATGCCCCAGTGCTAGTAAACTTATAGTCTATTTGGTTTTGAGCCAAATCTGCCTGAGCCAAAATTCATACCTTCTATGTCCCAGTGTCTCTCACGGGCAAGAAAATCCCCAGCTAATCATGACAGATGCTGCTATTCAGTAAAGGCAAAGTGATGTGAGTTTCATACAGAGGCTCAAAGAGCTGAGGCAGTAATGCATGTTCTACCATCTGCCATTAGTTCCAGGGTTTTGACTCCTTCCTATGGAGAGACAGATCACCAACAGAACCATTCTCCAAGTGCAGTGTAAAATCTGTGATTTGAGACAAACTTTACAAAATTTGTATTTGTTAGGCAAGTATAAAACCTGACTAAATATTATTCCAGGTTCTAAGTCCAGCCATCTGCTGTTATGTCAAATGTCTAAGAAGAATGCAGCTTCTGTCTCAAGATCACAGCCAATAATGGTAATGGTATCTCACTTACCTGTCAAGCCTTATCTTCATAGTAAGTTTTGGGGCAGAAAAATCAATGTATATATTGATGATTAAGCCAGAGTTCAATAGGGTGTCTTCAAGCCATTTCATTCCTGTTATCTCCTTCTCTTTCTACAAGTTCCATTTCAACTTGCAATTACCCTAAAGAGAATTGAGAATCTTGATTCTCCAAGACAAGGAATTGCATTGTTTCTTCAACCCAAGATCCTAATCTTGGCAGGAGAGCCATTCCCTCTCCCTCTTACAACATGGAACAGTAGACATATCCAGACAGACCTGGCATGGGATCTGGTTTGCCATTCACCATCTTTGTGACCTTGAGAAAATTATTTGACCTACTGGGATTTCAATTATCTCATCTGGAAAACTGGAATGATTTTGTATACCTTGCAGGGTTGATATGTGAAGATTGTGCAGTCCAAGATCTCAATAGCTGTCATTAAGTCTCCAAGTAAATGAAAGATTTTATTGTCGACTGATACCTAGAGAATTCTGAGTTAGGATGATCATCCACACTTTAACAAAGAAACAAATCACCATAGTTTCACATACAAGGGTTGGAACTACTGAATCTTCATCCAAAGGGTTGAAATTTTTGTTCTGCAAAGAAATAAAATGTTTCCAAGTCCATCCAGCATATCTTATGGGGCTTTAATAATCAAGATAAGTCTTTCTGCAGGAAAAAATTCCATCACGTTTCAATGGCTTGTGACAACGATTTATTTCTTACTAAAGTTGTGTGCTAATATTGCCAAACTTTGCCTTATTGCAGGAGCCAGATTGGCAGAGCAGCCCTGTGCTGAAGATGCAGTCAAGGTCCCCTAACAAAGATGAAAGCGGATGCAATGCCTCTGAAAGCTTCTGTCCAGAAGTAAACCACATCACTTTTAGTCACATGGGTTGGCCAAGAAAAGCCAGATGATCAATTTTGACATAAATAGGATGAGTGCTGTGGTTTGAGTATGTTCCTTCAAAAATTCAGGTGTTGAAACTTAATGGCTAATATGATAATATTAAGAGGTAGTCCCTTTAAGAGATCTTAAGTCCAAAGGCTTCTCCTTCAGGAATGGGATTGAGGTCCTTATAGAAGAGGCATCATGCAGCATTCAGCTTGCTTGTCCTTCCCTCTCCTGCCATATGAGGACACAGCTTCCACTGCTCCAGAAAATGTGGAAATAAGATGCCATCTTGGAAGCTGAAAGTTGCCCTCACCAGACATTGAACTTGCTGGTTCCTTGATATTGGACTTCCCGGTCTCCAGAAATGTGAGAAATAAAATTCTATTCTTTATAAATTATCCTAGCTGTGGTATTTTGTTATCACAGCACAAATGGACTAAGACAATGGGGAAAATATTTCTTCCCCAAAGAACAGCAGCAAATATTTTGAAAAATAATATAAATCTATTGTAGGCCTAACTATCAAACAAATGTAGGAAGCTAAAGGGCTAGAAAATCATGAAAGTGAAAAGAGAAAGTTACAGAGAATTAAAGGACAAGGTATTGGTCAAACGAGTGAATAAAGAGAATCTGATGTCTGATTATGACAAAAATCTAAACAAAGGTCCACATGTGATGGCTTACTTGCAATGTTTGAGAAATGACCTGGACAGAATCTGGCAGCACTGACCTCTAAGGCTTACATCTGTGATGATTTGAAGAGATAGAGTTCAAGGAAAACATTTCTAGCTGATGTAGTGGCAGAATGAGAAGCGTCACAATCATTTGTTAGTATTGGGATGGTGGGGAACTTGACATTTCTTTAACAAACATAATTGATGTTCCTTCTGTAACAAATGACATCAAAACCACATGGTAGTACTCAGTAGTTTGGTCATAGCCCATAAAAGAGTATACCTTAGAAAGAACAAATAGCATAGTTTTAATGGACCTAACCCCAAGGGGGCAGGCAGCTCTGAGAGCTAGAACACCTTTGACTCTGACTTTCATTTGGTTCCATAATTTGCTTGACCTCACTTCTACCCTGACTAAAGCCTTGCACAGGAAATCTCCTTTTACAATCAGCTAGAAAGGGTTGAAAGTATCCTGTGCATCTGCTTGAGCTTCAGATGGCTAACAGCTCTGAACAGGCTGTATCTCTGTCCCCCACCACCTCTGCCCCACAGCCTGATGGTAAAGGAGGACTCTGACTCATCATCAGGCAGATGTATACATCTGCATGGATTGTATTCAGTGTAGTCAACCCAGGAGTCAGCCTGAATTGTTTGCCTTTTCTTTTAAGCTTTTAGCTTTGTCTAGACACAAGCCTGAGCTCTGGTACAATCCTATCAAGCCCAACTGCAGGTTCTCACACAGACCCACAGATCCCTGGAATGCAACCTGAGTAAGTGGCAGAGGAACACAGCAATCCTCAGTTATGACCTCTGGACTCCCCACCTCCAGAAACACCTAAGTCTGATCTGTGTGCACACTGACAAGGGTGGCATCCTGGTTGCCAGCTGCTCACATGACAGCACCCGTAACTGGACACTGTGTAAGCAGGCCCATGCAGGCATGCCCTGCAAGGCTGTCTGCTCTCTCCACATCTGAGATGTGAGGATGATTAATTGGAAACATTTCTGTTAGTAACTCACCATCCTGGAGTGCCTAACCATTTGCTTGCATGCATTAACCCCACTTCACCCATTCCGGACTCTTTATGAAGATAACTGGTTTAGAGAAGGAGGCTTAAAGCTGCCCTAAGAACAATGAAGCTTTTTGAGATGTATAGGTACAAAATAACTGGACTACATACCAGTGCAGGCAAATGGTCCGAAGGTGAAAATGCCTCTAGTGCTAACTGAAGGATTGTGCCTTTCAGAATTAGGGGACACATAGAAGTGGACATGTAGCTATAACAGCTGCATGCAGTTACAGCTCCCTGCATGCTATAACAGCTACCTGGATGCAATGGACATCCATAGGGGCATTATTTTTATTTTAAAAATATTTATCAGCTCACTACCTTTCCTCTAAATCACACTCAGCCTTCTGGAAGGAGTTCAACTCTTCTAGCCAGGCGCAGGAACATGGGACAGAGTTTGGTCCAATAGTAGCACCTCATACACTTGGTTCTTAAAATAAGGCAGATAATCTAACCAGGAGTAAGTGGGATCCTTCAAACAGCAATGTTGAAGTGGTGACTTGTTTCCTGGGTCTCCACTTCAGGGTGGCTCCTCTAGTCTTGTCCCTGACAAGACAGTCCAATTGCACTAGTAGCTGCTAAACTCAAGTGTGTATCAAATATGGCTGATCTACTTTTTGCTTTGTTTTGTTATGGTGTGTGTATGAAAGACAGACAGACCGAGAGAGAGAGAGAGAGAGAGAGAGAGAGAGAGACATGAACCCTCTGCTGATAACCACCAACACATAAATCTTGCTATTTCCTTCTTGTTATAAATCAGATTCTATAGCTTTCTTGTCCTGATCCATGCTCCTTGAAGTCCAATAATCTTCTCAGAAACCACCCAGACTCCTTGGTCCTGACTACACATCATTCAAAAGGCAAGGGCCATTTGAAGTGCTAGCTCAAGCTTATCTGCACTATACCGCCCTCAGTCATTTCTATCTTCCAGCAACATAGAGAGAGGGTCATGCCTATCACAAGTCTTCCAAGAGGTATACAGTCTTTCCAGATGTCCTTGAAGAGGCAAAGAATAATCATACTCTTAGATATCTTCCAAGCCTGTTGTTGTTGTTAGATGCCATTGAGTCAGATCCAACTCGTAGTGACCCTATGTACAACAAAATAAAATATTACTCAAGACTTCCATGCTCAGCACTGTTGTCAGTGTTTTTCTGCTATTCGCAAGGTTTTTGATGGTTAATTGCTCCAGGGATGGACGGCAAGGTCTTACTCCCAAGCCTACAGCATCCAGTATTCCCAGGTGGTCTCCCAGCCACTGGGGCACCATGTGGTTTAGCTTACATGTGGTTTCAGCAAGCATAGCCCTTCAAGTCAGGTAGCCGTACAGTTTATACTGCTGGACTGCCTCTATCTCTCTACATTTCTCAACTTAAAATTCCAGAAGCACAGATCTGACTGATGCAGTTCATATTTTCCCAGCAGACCACATTATGAGCCAGCCAATTGGATGGCTGCACTGCGTAAGGTCCCCAGCCTTGGTCCAATGAGCCTGGGAGAGGAAGATCACGTGGTGCTATAGTTGGCCATGTGGGCAGGAGAGTGAGTGGCCTGGCATTCTTTTAAGGTAGTCATTGAAGCAGGTACAGGACTGATACAACCAATCAAGTCTGTCGAGAGGACAGAAGAGGCAAGGACTGTGTCTCATTATTTTCATCTTTGCAGTGCCTAATATATATTCAAGTAATAGATAAATGAATGAATGAACTCATGAGAGAATATGTGAAATTAATGAAGCGGAATCAAGTACCACTCAGAGACAATTGCTCTATCACTAGGACAAGAAAGTTCCAGATTCTGCTGAGCAGCCCACCTGAACTGGAGATGTGCCTGGCACACTCTTGTGTTCCTAAGCCTGCTGCCTCCCAGGCAGAACTGTTGGAGCCTGAGCAATGAAAACCCAAGAATTCGTGTCCCATCCAGAACCTCTTCTGGCTGTATTATTATTGTATTTATCATCTGATTTAAGGTATCCCTTAAATGAATTTGTCTTCTTCTAGATTGGAATCCCCTCAGGGCAAAGATCATGGTGTATGAATATTTGAAACATGTCTTGATGCCCAGCTAGTACTCTAGATACATCCTTTTTAAAAGGCTGTTTATCACTGGTAAGGAAAACCAAGTGGTTAATACATGCTTGTTGTATCTCTATTTTGCTTTCTTCAGATATCATAAACATACCTGTTCTTCCCGATCCAGGGAAGGCACTCACAGTCAAACCTGTTCCTCTAATAGAGGATTCTGAATTTGCAGTGCTCTTTGTAAATGCCATTAAAAATTGCTACCCTGAATGTCACCATTGAATGTCACCATGCAAACCAGTACCAGTTTTACTCAGACAAATGGCCCAGGCACTAAAGATTTTAGGACATTTAACAAAACTCTGAGAGTACACAAGGGTATGAAAGAGTAGTAAATGTCTCTTTCTTGCACAGCCACCCATCCCACTCCTCCCCAGAGAGAACCATGGCTGAGACTTTCTTACATGTCCTTCAGAAGTATGCTCATGTCTACATACACACATGTAGCATATGTCCTTTTCCACAAAATGCTGAGGAATTCATTATGTAGATCATGCTCTTTTGCACTTTAGGTTATCCATTAAATACATACTATAAATGTGTCAGCCTGCAGCCATATCACTGTGGCGTCTGTTCCTGTCAGATCTAGAAAGCTAGGCAGAGTCAGGCCTGGTTAGTACTTGGATGGGAGACTGCCTGGGAATACCAGATGTTGTAGAGTTGGGAGAAGGACCCAGAAACCCACTCCCAAAAAACAATCAGCCATTGAAAACCCTATGAATAGCAGAGAAGCACTAACAATAGTGTTTCGTAGAGGTAGGGTCGCTATGAGTCAGACCCTGACGAGGTGGCACCTAACAACAACAATAAATGTATTAGCAAACATTTTTAATTAAATAAATGAATAAATGAATCAGATGTACAATATGCCTTGATATGGCCCTGAAATGTTAACCAGACTAAATTATCTACAAATCCTTTCATCATTTTCTGGGCCTTGAACCATTCTCCCCTAATCCTTCAAATATGAACATTTGGGACCATGACCACCATCTACTTTGTCATTCAGAGATTGTGAGCAGACAGGACCAGCAGAGAAGAAGAGCAGGTTTAGTCTGATCATACACCTCTAAAACCTCACTATTTCCTTTGAAATGAGACTGAATTTTAGGATAATTCTATATACATAGTCCCACTGAGGCAAAAAAGAAATGTTTTGTCAAGTGAATTTCAGTCCAGACCTGCCTTAAACAAGGAAAAAACAAGATTTGTATTGCATTGATTCAGTCTCTTGCATGTCAACAACAAATAAATCAGATTCCTATTAATTAACTTAGTAAATACCTGGGCAGCTAGAGCATAGGTCAGGTTCAGTTCTGGTACTGGTTGAAGGATTGTTGTTGAAGGATAACAGATCCCAAATTGGTCATTGCAAAAGAATGAAGTTTGGCCACACTCCTCTTGGCTGAGGTGGATGCTCCCAGGGCTTTGACCCCCAGGCTGTGGCTTCAGTCCAATCCTTCCACCTGGGTCCACTGGGGCAAGGGGTCATTACCTAGAAAGGCTTTGAGGAGCCATGGAAATCTTGAGTCTCAACCTGCCTCTGGAAGGCCTGCTGGTGAGGACTTCATTGTCCTCTCATTGTTGCTCTCCCCACAGATGAGCTCCTCACTCCTCCATGGCTCCCTGTGCTGTCCCTACGTGACATCTACTGGTCAAGTAGCTGAGCATGCCAATTTGCTCCTAATAGGAGTGGACCCTCTACCACCATTACAGAGAACTCTCCGCATCGCCCATCCTCAACACCCCATGTCATATAAAAAAGGATTTTTTTCTATTCTAAAGTCCTTGAGGGGTGAAGGGAACTGATCTGGAAGACCCTTTCTTCACTCAACTGAGATCTGTGAGAATGCTAATCATATGACTTGTCACCTTTCCACTACAGTACAGTGTAACTGAGAAAAAAAACAAGAAGGAATCAGACATACAGGAGTTCATATTCCAATCACTCAGTAGACATATACCTTTGACCAAGAACTTGACTTCTCGAGCTGGGTATAACTGAGATACACCTGTAATCCCAGCTCTTGGAAGGTGGAGGCCGGAGGATCACAAGATGAAGGCCAGCATGGGCTACACTGTGAGACTTTGTCTCAAAAAAAAATTTTTTTTTAAGTTTGAATACAAAATGCCTCCCACAGGCCAAGTGTTAAGTGCCTGGTCCCAATTGGTGGCACTGTTTTGTGAGGTGGTGGAAACTTTGGCAGGTGAGGTGAAGCCTAGCTGGAAGAAGTGGGTCACTGAGAGCATGCCTTTGAAGTCTATACCTGGTCCCCAGTCCTTTCCTCTTTCTCTGCTTCCTGTCCACCATGAGATGAGTAGCCTCTGCCACGTGCTCCCATAGCCATGATGTTCTGCCTCACCACGGGCCCAAAATGAACAGAGCCAAAGACTATGGACTGAAACCTCTGAAACTCTGAGCCAAAATAAATCTTTCCTCCTTTAAGTTGTTTCTTTGGGTATTTTGTCACAATGATGAAAAGTCTGAGTAATATACCTACTTTATAGGGTTGTTATGAGAATTAAACATAGTGTGGTAGTTCCAAATGACAGATGGTGATACTCATATTAGTTTCCCTATTTTTTCTTTCTTCTGTAGAATAGGACCCCTATCCTAGGTTAACAAAATCTCCCATCATTGACAGTAATCACTCTTAAGATGTTTGTGTATTGAGTAAAGACAAGGTATACTGTTTGCCCTCAAATTGAAGGAGGGGTATAACATGCAAAACAAACATAAAAGTTATATAAATAGGAAAGTAAGAAATCAATTACCCTTATTTGCAGATTATATGATCCTATACTTAGACTACTTTAAAGACTCCACCAGAAAACTCTTAGATCTAATAAATACCTTTAGCAAAGTAGCGGTTTTATATGTTTTCTGTCTTGTGCAGATATGCTCAAGCAGTACTGACTAAAACCGCAGGGACTGGGTAAACACATTTAAAATGATGTGCCAGTTGTCAAGCCATGCCTTGAACTTTGAAACTCATAAGGAGCCCTAATGTGACTACTACAAACCCCTGAGTTTGCCTGGCTATCAATCAGCAAACACTTTTTAATGCATGAGGTCAAATATGAGTCTTTCTCTGCCCTCCCCTATAATTGGAGAAACAAACACTTACCTACAAGGAGAGTTGGCCATCCAAGGAGGTGTGTGACTCATGCCAAAGAATGGCCCACACATTCCCAATAGGATAGAACATCTTACACTGGAGCACCAGTAATTTAAAACTGGCTTTTCTCCAACACAACTTGTGTTCTAAGCTGAACCTGACCTGAACTTTAGACCTTGAATTCCAGTTATTTATGGTCTTGGCCTTGTCTCCTGTTAGATAACCAAATTCTTCAAGATTTTCCCAAATAACACTTAACACAATACCTGGAACATGATAGGTGTCCAATAAATGATCAAGTAAATTAATATGTATTACTATCAGTTGCCTGATGTTTTACATCAGGTGTGCTTATGAAATAGTAAGTTACCTGCTCACAGCAATTCTTACAATATTGTTATTATTACCTTTGATATTTCTTTGTAGAAATATAAAACACTGTGTATTAATGCCCTTTGACAGATGACTTTTGAAAGGAAGTGGTCATAGGGAAGGAGATAGGTGGCCTCTTTGTTTAAAAGAAGCTCAAAGGATTATAGAGAGAGACTAGAGTGAGACCCAATCCAACTACTGACAGATGTTCTGCAATCACTCCTGGCTGCCAGAGACACTGACAGAACTAAATTCCTAGGTGGATACCTCTGTAAATATGACAAGGAAGACCATTGTTACAGCCCCCAAACCACTGCCAGAGGCCAGCTTCAGGCCCCCAGGCTGGATCTGCCTCCTTGGGCTTGCCACCTGGACCACAAAGTCTGGAAGATTACTCTGTTGGTCACATCCATTTGGCAGAAGTAGAATGGCACTGAGCTATCAGGCAAGCTGCTGTTAGTGGCTCTGTTTGTGATCTCCTGGCACTTGCATCACTGGCTGAATGGCTTTCCAGCTTGCCCTGGCACTCAGGCCTGGCATGAAAGTTTTGGCAGCAGAATCTAGGAAATGGTACCTTAAAAAAATGTGGAGAAACCTAATGTCATGTTGGCAAAGCTTGCCTGAGGCCACCTCCATCTGTTATGTCCTCTATTTGTGGCTTTCCAGTTTCACTTCTTCTTTAACAGTTAGAGTTCCTGCTGTCCTTTACATGCCCTCTTTGGGGAAAGTCCTGTGGATGGGAAAGTCCTGTGGATGACACCCTCTTCCTTACAGTCTGACAGCTGGACAAGGCAGCTGAAGCAATTCCCATAAGAGTTATTAGCTAAGTTTGGGACGGAGAGAAAGGTGGTTTGACATAAAGGGAACATAATCTATCTGCCTCCCACAAATGAGCACAGGGGTCTGCACAGAGTATTGGGTGGCTATAATAGACCATCAGGAGTGATATTAGATCCCCTCCTATGTTCAATATGGGCCCAATAAAGACAATTGTGGGATATTTGGGCTTTCCTGTCATACTCTTGTGTATCAGCTACAATTCCTTAGTTGTAAGGAATAGAAAGCAAATATGTTGAGGAAAAAATGGCATTTACTGAAAGGATATAGGGTAATTCACAGACTCAGAAGGAAGACTGACTATCTCAGTTTTAGAAAGAGCAAGAAGAAACTAGAAACAGAAGGAATATACCTTAACATAATAAAAGCTATCTACAACAAACTCATTGCCAATATCATACTAAGGGGGAAAAAACTGAAAACATTTCCTCTAAAATTAGGAAAGATAAAAGAGTGTCTACTCTCTCCACCTTTATTCAGTATAATGACTGAAGTCTTAGCCGCAGCAATAAGGCATGAGAAATAAATAAAAGGGATATAAATAGGGAAAGAAGAAAAATCACCCATTTTTGTAGATGATATGACTATACATTTCTTGTTGTTCTTAGGTGCCATTCACTTGGGTCTAACTCTTAACAACCCTATGAAAAACAGAATGAAACACTACCAAACATGTGACATGATCTTTTTTTACATTTTAAGCCCATTGTTGCAGCTACTGTGTCAATCCATCTAGTTGAGGGTCTTCCTTTTTTTCATTGACCTGCCACTCTCCCAAACATGATGTCCTTGTCCAGGGACTGGTCCCTCCTGACAACATGCCCAAAATATATAATATGCAGTCTAACCATTCTTGCTTCCAAGAAGCACTCTGGTTGGACTTCTAGGACAGATTTGTTGGTTCTTTTGGCAGTCCATGGTATATTCAATATTTGTCTCCAGTGCCATAATTCAAAAACATCAATTCTTCTCCTCTCTGCCTTGTTCATTGTAAAGATGTCACACTGAAGACAAAGGTGTGCCTAACTCATGCCATGATATTTTCAGTTACATCACATGGTTATGAAAACTGGACAGTTAATAAGGAGACAGGAGAGGAATTGATCCTATACTTAGAAGGCTCTGAAGACTCCACCAGAAAACTCTTAGATCTGATAAATATCTTTAGCAAAGTAGCAAGATACAAAATCAATATTCAAAAATGGTATCATTTCTATATATCAATAATCATGCTGAGAAAAAAATTAAAAATCCCATTCACAATAACTTCAAAAACAAATAAAATATGTAGGAATAAATCTAACGTAGGAGATGAAAGAACTTTACACTGAAAATTTCAAAACACTGAAGAAATAAATTGAACACTAGAAGATCAAAAGACCTCCCTTGCTCATAAATCAGTAGAATTAATACTACCAAAAGCAATCTACAGATTCAATGCAATCCCTATCAAAATTCCAATGGTATTCTTCATAGAAATAGAAAAAGCCATCCTAAAATTCATATGGAAGCACAAAAGATCCTGAATAGCAAAACAATTCTAAGTAGAAAGAGCAATGCAGAAGGCATCACAATAGCTTACATCAAATTATACTTATAGGGCCATCATAGCAAAAACAGGTTGGTACTGGCACAAAAACAGATTGAAGGCCAATGGATCATTATAGAGGATCCAGAAATAAACCCATGGAACTATAGCCACCTGATTTTTGACAAAGATGCCAAAACATACATGGGAGAAAAGAGGCTTTTCAACAAATGGTGCTGGGAAAACTGGATATCCACATGTAGAAGAATGAAGCTAGATCCCTATTTCTCACCCTCTATAAGTCAATTTAAAATGGATCAAATATCTTAATGTGAAACCAGAAACTTTGAAACTACTAGAAGAAAACATAAGGAAAACCCCTTAAGATATAGGCATAGGCAAGAATTTTCTTTAAAGGACTCCAATAGCTTAGAAAATAGCAAGAATTGAATATGGGATTGAATGAAATTAAGAAGCTTCTGCACAGCAAAGGAAACTATAAAGAGACATTGTTGGGTTCCTAGATAGGACCACTATTATGAGAGCCTATTTGACCTGCCTGGAGGACTGACATCTATCCTCCAGGTGAGATGACCCTTATCCCACATCCTGGTCTCTCTGGGTGTCAAGTGAGCCAAGATGGCACCTGAGGTAGGGTAGCATCTCAAACCCCTCTGGTGCCTGATTGGTCACTTCTGATCCAACCCTGTCCCCTGATTGGCTGCTAAGAAACACCCCCAATTGGCCCAAAAGTGACATCCTATTCACCCCAAAATTAGCTTATCATCCCTGATTGGTTTGGCCCAGCTGCGCAAGCTCCTACATGATTGGCTAAGCCCCAGAGACAGTCCATTAAGGCTGTTAGGGTACTTCTAAACTTCCCCGAAAAAGTGTATATAAGGAGGGCTTACGGACCCTGGACAATTCTATCTGTTCTTCATTTCCATCTGCCATCAATCATCCATCATTGCTGTCATCAGAGATAGAGACCAATACTGAAGAAGAAAAGCCACCCTGCCAGAACTACAAGCAAGCTGAGGATAGCCTCCACCAGGTCCAGGGCAAGAGGCAGAAGCTGAAGATAGTCTTTGGGCCCAGCACCAAAGACAGAAGAGCTCCTGGTTCCTGTTGTTCCTGTCCCTGCTAGGTTCTGTGTTCCTACGTTCCTGATCCTGTGTTCCTGTTTACCTTGGTTTCCCTGTTCCAGTGCAATGAAGTTCCCCAGTTCTTTACCCTTTCAGCCTGCCTCTTGGAGCCTTTGTCCTCATCACTGGTGATCAGACCAGTCCCATGAGGTGACCCTGAGCTGCTGGCCAGCTGCACACTGACAAGACATCCCACAGAATAGAAGAAAATCTTTACCAGCTATACATTAGACAAGGGATCAATATCTAGAATATATTTCTAAAAACCCTCAAATATTTGTTGTTGTTGTTAGGTGCCGTCGAGTCCGTATCCAACTCATAGCGACCCTCATAGGGTTTTCAATGGCTGACTGTTTTGGGATTGCCTTGGGAGTGGATTGCCAGGCTCTTCTCCCATTTTCACGGTGCTGGGAATTGAACTAGGGATCTCCATTCAAAAAAGTGAATTATCCACCCAAAAATGAATAAGGAAACTGAACAATTCTCTAAAGGGAATTTTGAACCATTGGGGAAATGCAAATGAAAACTACAATGAAAGTCCATCTTATCCCAATTAGAATGGCTAGTATCAACAAAACAAACAACAAATTCTGGCAAGGATGCAAGAAAAAAGGGACCTTATACACTTCTGGTAGGACTGTAAACTAGTCCAGGCTTACAGTGGAAATCAGTATAGAGATGCCTCAGAAAACAAAAAGTAGAACTACCATATGATCCAGCTATACCACTCCTAGGTATATGCTCAAAGGAATCTAAGTCAATGTACCATAGAGACACTTGCACTTCCATGTTCATTCCAATATCGTTCATAATAGCCAAGATATGAAATCATCCCAGATGCCCACAGAGGAGTAGATTTTTAAAAATGCAGTACATACACACAATGGAATTTTATTCAGCAGTAAAGAAGAATCAAATTATATCCTCTGCAGGGAAATGGATGGAACTGGCTATTATTATTTTAAGCAAAATAAGCCAGACTCAGAAAGACAAATACTGCATGTTCTGTCACATATTCAGAAGCTAAGCTTATTCTTTTAAATATATACATATATGTATGTAAGATTGGAAAGTATAAGGAGACATATTTGGGGTAAGAGGAATAGTGGGAAGAGAGGGGAACGTGTGGAAGTAATGAAGGAGTGAATAAGAGCAAAGCATATAATGGCATGGAAATGCCATAATGAAATCCATATTGTACACTAATTAAATAATAATAATAATAATAATAATAATAATGAACAGGAAGAACAGACGGTCTTGGATCAAGACAATAGGGTGCATAATACAGATCAAGATCTTCAGAATATTTTCTGTCCCATTATCAAACTGCTTAACATTCCTTGCATGTCTGATTGGCTATATTTACATCAAGTGACCTAAATAAAGCTGATTAGGCTGGCTTAATTTGATTGACAGTCTCACCAAGACTTTTGTTGTTGTTGTTGTTAGGTGCCATCCAGTCGGTATCCGACTCATAGCGACCCTCTGTACAACAGGGGAAACACTATTGTCAGTGCCTCTCTGCTGTTCATAGGGTTTTCAGCGGCAGATTGATTTTTGGGAGGGGGTTGCCAGGTCCTTCTCCCAAGCCTATGGTTTCTGGTGTTCCCAGGTGGTCTCCCATCCAGGTACTAACCAGGCCCGACCCTGCTTAGCTTCCGAGATCTGACGGGATCAGATGCCACAGGGCTATGGCTGCAGGCCACCAAGACTTTACCCAGCACAAAAAGAAATCATGGCTCCAGCAGAGGAAAATTGGACAACAACTGGGTAATCAAACATGACAGGTGTCCCCACCTCAAACCCAGAGAATCCCTTTTTCTTCATGCTCATGTTTGCTCTAACTTGTCAACTGGATTTTACTATGAGAAAAATGATGGAAGATTTGAAACAGGGCTTAAAACCATGAATAATTGGGTTCAGGTTCTGGGTAAGGGCAGGTTCAATATGTTTGTAGAGGACTGGAGTTTGGTTCAGGTTCAGGTTTAAAATTCTAATCTTATGTGTAGATAGGCAAAATTTTTTTAAGTTTGTTCAGTTTGTATATATAATAAAATAGCTAATGATACAAAGGTTGGTCAGAGCACAGCGGCGTTTACAACTAATTGATCACAACCAGTTACAGATTTCTGCCTGTAGCTGTTGCCCTGTGGCATCTGATCCTGTCAGATCTCAGAAGCTAAGCAGGGTCCGGCCTGGTTAGTACTTGGATGGGAGACCACCTGGGAACACTAGGTGCTTGGAAGGTGAACCAACAACCCACTCCCAAAAATCAATACTCCATTGAAAACCCTATGAACAGCAGAGAAGCACTAACAATAGTGTTTCACCTGTTGTACATAGGGTCGCTATGAGCCTGATACTGACTCAAGGGCACCTAACAACGATGATACAAAGAAAAGAAAAAAAAAAATTAAAGGCTGAACCCAAACCCAATTTTTCACTGTGTCTAGGTTCAGGTTTGGGATCAGAAAAAAATTTTTTTAAATGTTTGAACCAGAATGGGGTTCAGCATTCAGATTCAGGTTTCATTTGAAGCCCTACTACCTACACATAGGATTAAAACCTGAATCCGAATCAAACCTAAACCTTCTAAACTTTAACATATTGAACCCACACCTGAACCTGCACCCAAATTTTCATGGATTTGAATCCCTGATTTCAAGAAGTCTAAGACAGGTGGAGGGGCTAGGATTTAGCTCAGTTGGTAGTGTTGTACCCAGCGGCTTGACCCCAGAAAAAATACTCCAAGACACAAACAGATTGGGAGCAGAAAAGCTTATTTAGACTGGCCAGCCGGCTACTTTCAGTCCCGGGAGTGGACTTTCAGAAAGCAGCATCCGACTCACAGTGCTTAGGGGCTTTATAGGGTAGGGGTGGAGAAGCAAGGCTACAGAAGCGAGAATTCTTTAGCAGTTAAGGGAGCAGGGCACAGAGTAATTTTTCATTTCTCAGAAGTCAGCCTTATTCACAGGAATTCCAGTCATCAGCTCTCTGGTTAGTTTATCATGTATTACCTTTTCTGTGACATAGTTTCCCTTATCAAAGCACCTGAGGTCTGGCTGGGGCTGGTCTGCAAAGTGCCAGTGGGATCATGACAAGCCTTTTTCTGTGAACTTTTTTTGTTTCCACAGTAGAGCACTGTTCTGCAGTCTCTGAGGTCCCGGGTTCAATTCCCCACACTGCAAAAATGGGAGAAGGATGTGGCAATCCACTCCCTAGGCAATCCCAAAACAATCAGCCATTGAAAACCCTATGAGGGTCACTATGAGTTGGACACAAATCGACAACACCTAACAACAACAACAAGACAGGAGGGGACTTGATTACTGTTTATAAGTAGAATGGACCTGTAAGTAGATAGGTTCCAGAGCTGTTTTCTGCTCCCTTGAAAACCTAAATGAGGGTGTAATAGCATTCATCCAAGCCAGAAACTTGAGACTCACCCACATGCTTCTATTACCTTCACCCCAATCAAATAAGGCACTAATTTCTTCTGTTTTTACCTCCTGAACAGCTTTCATTTATAAATAACCTTTTGGACCCCAACTTTTCACCTGCCCAGGGCTAGGGCCTCTTAATGAGTCTCCCTACTTACAGGTTTCTCCCTCCAGGACTCCCCCAAGCTGCAGCCAAAGGGATGTGTTGGAAACACAAATCTGACAATCTCCTCATCTCCAGGGTGGCTTTCTACAATGTGGGAAAGCCGTTCAAACAAGCAGGGTCCTCATGATCTGTCTGCTGCTCACTTCTGCCTACTTGTGAGTCTTTTCTCCCTTTGCAAGCTTCACATGAAATTTCTTAAGAGCCTCGTCAGTGGCTGTTAACAGCACAGAAAAGGGAGGTAGAAGAACTATCTTCTCCCGCTGCCTGGACTCAGTGCTGTGGACTAAACTGGGTCTCTCCCTCCCCCAACAGCACATATGGAAGCTCTTAACTACCTGTTTGTCTGTACTTGAAGACAAGGTCTATAAGGAGGTAGTAAATGTTCAGTGAGGTCATTATGGTGGGGCTTTAATTCCGTAAGGCTGGTGTCCTTATAAGAGGAAGAAACGTCAGAAGTCACAGCAAGAAGGCTGCCATCTACAAACCAGCAAGAAAGCCCTCTTCAAATCTGCCTCTGTTGGACCTTGATCTAAGCCTTCCAGCTCCTAGAATGGTAAGGAGATAAATTTCTGCTATTTAAGCCACCCAATCCACTGTTTTTTTTTACAGCAGCCCATGTGCAGCAAGACAGGGAGCACACACTGAAACAGTCCACAAAAAACCTTAATATCTCTAGACGTCTTTTGTTTAGAATAAGTTTTGATACTTTTGCATTCTGCCTCATAATAGCTCATTTACTTTAATATAAATGTGTTGCTTTAAATCATACATAGTAACTCAGACTGTAGTGATCTTCTGACATTTAGCATCTCTGGCCCACCAACCCACATCACACCACATGGGCCTGGAACTCAATTTCAGAGCCCACGTATCTTGTCTTCCCTCTGGGCTTCTATATACTCTGTGCTTTGCTGGAAGGTCCTCCCTCAATTCCATTTTGTCCATTTGATAAACCATTTCAAACAAAATTCAACTGCCACCTCCTGACCTTACACCTATACATGCAGGTGACATCTCCTTTGTGCACTCACGATCTGTTTTGCAAGTGTACAGCCCTTTATTACTCATAAGCATGATTGTATATGCTCAACACCTACTGAACTGAAAGCTCCTTGAGGGAAGCCATGAGGTCTGATTTATCTGTGAATCCCTAGGGCCTAACAGAGGCCCAAGCACAAAGTACATGCGCGATAATCGTTAAAGAATGAAGAAATGAATGGATAAATGAGTGAATTCACAAATCAGCTTAAATGAAAGCAGAATTGTTTTGTGGAATATACTTGGGGGTATAAAGTGTGGAAATGTCCACATAGATTGACAGAGACATCCCCATAACTGCAGGCAGCACTGGTCAAAAGGGAAGAAAGGGCAGTGGTCCTCAGACATTATCAGTTGCCCAGAAACTTGGACTCTCCCTCTAAACTGGCTTCTGTCTGCTCCTGCCCTGGGACTGAACAAAAGAGAAGAATTGAAGAAAAAAAATAATTATCCTAGATGTCAAGACCCACAATGCTCTGGGGCCACATCTCATTAACATACAACCTCTGATGTCAACAGCTTCCAAAGCTAGGGTAGAGATTTCACAAACACATTCCAGAAGAGTCAACATGATCTGGTGTTGACATAGGCCCATAACTGTCAGAGGCAATAGTTTTCAATTTATGGATGCTGTAAAGCTTTGGCAATATGATTGCTACAATGTGTGGTGTGTTTTTGACAATAAGCTGGTGTGGGGGCTAGGAAGAATTAGCTCCCTATTTGGCCATGTGTTTGGGCTCTTGAGGGAAAACTTGTAATGATTTCTGCTATTATGAAGCAGCTATAATAATAACTCCAAATAACAAATCCAGGAATGTTAAGCAGTTCTTTACTAGCAAACTCTGAGGTTCTACATCAGCTCAAAGGTACATTAGTCACTCTGTAAATATTGGCCACTACCTACTCTGTGCCAGGCACATGGCACAGGATATGTACATTGTACAGTGGGAGCACAAGAAATGGGGGTAGCAGAAGAGCACCTGTGTTCATGTGTACATACATGCCTGTGTGTATGCATCCATATGCCAGTGTGCTGGTCTGACCCTCTCCAAATACATTCCTTATGGCTCTCCAAAGCAGGGGCAGTCAGGTCAATGACAGATATGCAGCCAGCCAATTTTACTAACTACATATAGAGTGCCAAGCAAGGAGCTAAAAGTGAGAGACTAAGGATCAAAATATGTGGCTCTCAGAAATTAGTGTACATTTGATTAAGGACAGATGTTTAGATTCATATTCACATAGTAAATGTCAGGTAGTTCCAAGTAGAAAAGCATTTTTTAATCTCAAAAATACATACTTATTTACATACATACATACATACATACATACATACATACATACATACACACATACATAAATTTACCACTATGCATCTGTTAGAAAGGCTGAAATACAAAACATTGACAACAACAAATGCTGGCAAACATGTGGAACAAAAGGAGCTCTTACCTATCACTGGTGGGAATACAAAATGGTATAGGCATGTTGGAAGATAGTTTGATGGTTTCTTATAAAACTAAACATTCTTACTAAACTAAACATATGGGTCAAATGACTATATGATCCATCAATAGGGAGACAGATTAAGGGGCTCACTTCTTCCTGGGGCACTCGGCAGGTATTAAGCATTATTAAAACTGATGTTAAACATTTTTTAAAATCAATGTTGATGTTTAAAAATAAGGCTTTTTCTGAAGGCATTCTTTCTGGTGTTTACCTTCATGTAAATAAACAAAGATGTTGGGGAATGGGTGATTTAACTCCCAATTGGCAGTGGTTAAACACTTCTTGCTGTCCTAGCTGCCTTGAGCAAAGAATCTTCAGTCAAACAGCCAGAAAAAGCCACCCTTATACTTCACAGACATTTTGAGGAAGCCACATGACAACTACAGCTGCAGCACAACTCTGGACCCTGAAGATGCAATTCCTGCCATAACTGTTTCAAATAGTTTGCAGTTTGCACTTCCATTACAAGCTTCAGTGACAATGCAATCAATTCCACTCAGACTTTGGGGGAGCACTTCTGCTGGTGGCCTAGCAGAGGGACTGCTGTGACTGGTGCACAAGGGACAATGCTGTGATGGGTGTAAACACAAACATTTATTTGTATGACACAATTGCTGTGATTGGTGCAAACACCCCCTTTCTGGCTGTCTAAGAAACTCTTTGGCTCACTTAGTGAGCCAGTTGGAAGCACCCTCCTGTGCTGCCTCCCTTAGCGTGCAACATTAGTCTCGATAAAAGACTTCTTTCAAATAGTCTTTTTGCCTGCTTTAGTGAAGCAGGCTGAGGTGGTAACGTGGAGAAGACAGCAGAGACAGCAGTATGGTGGTGACAGCAGCAGCGGGGACGGCATGTGGAGCCACATAGTATTAGAGAGGCAGGATGCCCTCCCAGCAGCAGAAGGAGAAGCACTGAGAATCAGACAGCTCTGACAAGTAGCAGCAGAGTAGTAAGAACTGTGCAGCTTTGACAGTGGCAGCTAGGAGTCCCAGGAATAATAGGCAGCATCAGGCCTGGGAGAACCATGTGGCTTGGACATTTGAGGGGGGTAGGACATGCAGCCTTAAAGAGACAGAGTCAAGGGATTGACAGTGAGCAGCAAAAGTGGTAAGACAGAGAGCTGCACTGACAGTTGCAAAATAGGCAGCTGTCAATGGTGGTGGCCGTAGCAGAAGCAGCAGCAGCGACAAAAGGGCAGTGATTAGTGTCTCATAACTGGTGCAACTGTGACAGCAGCCATAGCAAGAAGAGGCAGCTGAACAGTTTAAGAGAGCAACCAGGCCAGAAAGAAGAGGGATGGTGCAAGCAGAGAGAAGGTGAGAGAGGGTGGATAACCAAGGCTGAAGAAAAATAGAAGGCTTTAAAGGGCTAGAGAAGAGAAATTTCAGGCCCTGGTTACTGGAAGAGTTCCAGAGAGCTGTCAATTCTTTAGAACCAAAGGTCTCAGACACCCTAGGCCCAGGAGCTTTAACACTGGGTGCTGTTGAGGGTTGAGGAATCCTGATAACCAGGTCCACCTGAAAGTTGCAATGCCATCTACTGTCAAGGACTGAGGAATCTTGACCTCCTCAGCCCACATAAGAGTTATAATACTAGTCAGGCACAGTGGTGCATGCCTGTAATCCCAGTGACTCAGGAAGCAAAGGCAGGAGGATTACAAGTTCAAGGCCAGAGGCAGGCGGTATGACTTAGTGAGACCCTGTTTCAGGGTAAAAAAAATCAAAAAAGAAGCTGGAGTACAGCTCAGTGGTAGAGCACTTGCAAAGTATGTGTGATACCCTGAGTTTGGCCCCCTAGTACTGCAAAAAAGGGGGGAGGGGAATTAAGAATGCAGCCCAGTAGTAGAGTGCTTGCAAAGTATGCATGTAGCCCTGGGTTCAACCCCCAAGTATCATTTAAAAAAAAAAAAAAGATGCATCACTTATAGACTTAGTCATCTTGACCTCTTGGGCCTAAATACAGCTGTAACACTTGTAGAGCTGAGGAATCCCAACCTCCTCAGCCAGCATAAGAGTTGTAATACTAAAGGGTATCACTTGCTGCTGCTATTCTTATTTATCTGCTGTTGCCATTAGCTGCTGTCAAATGCCAAGGGACACAAAAGCTGACAACAGTGAGCACTTGAAGAGATTTTCCTTGTCTATATTTGATTTCTATCCAGATAGAGCAAAAGGACACCAGACAGGTAATTAGGGACAACAGTCCTCCTTAGTATTTACCCAAATAAGTTGGAAATTATGTCCACACAAACATTGGCATGTATCCATAGATGCTTTATTCATAATTGCCCAAACATAAAAACAACAAAATGACCTTTAATAGGTGAATGAATAAACTATGGGACATCCAGACAATGGACTTATTCAGTACTAAAAAATAAATGAGCTCTCAAGCCATTTACGGAGGAGACTTAAGTGCATACTACTGAGTGAAAGAAACCAATCTGAAAGGGCCACGTATTGCATGTTTCTAATTATATGACATTCTAGAAAATTAAAAAAAAATTATGTGGGCAGTCAAAAGAGCAGTGATTTCTAAGGGTTTATGGAGAAAGGGATGAATAGGCAGAGAGTAGAGGATTTTTTAAAGCAGTGAAATTATCATGTATATTACAATAGTGTATAGGTTACATGTTGTCTTAGTCCATTTTGTGCTGCTACAACAAAATACCTGAGACTGGGTAATCTATAAAGAATAGAAGGCTGTTTCTGACAGTTCTGGAAACTGGAAAATCCAAGATCAAGGTAGCAGCATATGATGTCCGATGAGGACCTACTTGCCACATCCTCCAGTAGAAAGTAACCTCATGTCTTGTTATGGTGGAAGACAGAAAGGCAAGAGGGAGTGAACAGTATGTCCTCACAAGGCAAAACAGAAGTGAGCAAGCCAAGCCCTTTTTATAAGAACATTAATCTATTCATAAGATCAGAGCTCTCATGACTGAAATATCCCCACTTAAGCCCACCTCCCAACACTGCTGCATTGGGGAGTTCAGTGTCCCTCACATGAATTTTTGGAGGGGACAAAAATATTCAAAGTACAGCATAGATCACTCTATGTTTTTCAAAACCTGTAGAAAGTACAATGCTAGAAGTGAATTCTAATGTAAAACATGAGCTTTCATTGCTAATGATGCGCCAGTGTCAGTTCATGAGACTGTAAGGAATGTAACCAATATGTCACTGTGGTGCCAGACATTAATGATGAGCATGACAAGGGCTGGGAGGGAGGGAATATATGGGAACTATAAACATTCTGCTCAATTTTTCTGTGAGCCTACAACTACTCAAAAAAAAAATGAAGCCTATTGAACAATTGAATAAATAAATAAATACAAATGGCTTTCCAAACTGTGGCCAATTATAGAAAGAAATGAATGGGTCCTATGGGTAAGTTTTCAGCTAGGCCCCAAAGCAGATTTCTTAGATTCTTTTTGACATGAGAATGTTTTACATTTTTATACTTATTATTCTTTCCATAAGTATATAGCCACATTCAGAACTGGGATAGTGTCAGTTGTGGTGGCTCACATCTGTAATCTCAGCACTTTTGAGTCTGAAGCAGGAGAATTCTGAATTTGAAGCCAGTTTAGGCTGTATGTCTTGACAAAAGTACTGGGATAGTTCCACACATTGGGCTTTCTGGATGACTCCAGTAAGCCTATACCTGGCCCCAGGAGTTGTGCCATATCTTACAAATCAGAAGGTAAATGAGATCAGCACAGAGGCCTGGTGTATAAGGAGCTATTGAAGATAGGAGTTCTTGGTGTTCCATGCATATGAGGAATTGGTTGAGGAGTGAGTATTCCTAACCAGAGCTGGGTTTTAGTACAGTTGGTAGAGTGCTGCTCTGCACTCTTTGAGGACCCACGTTTGCTCCCTAGCACCACAAAAACAGAAGGATGTGGCAATCCATTCCCAAAGCAATACCAAAATAATCAGCCATTGAAAACCCTATGAAAGTTGCTATGAGTCAGA
The DNA here is from genome assembly GCA_007922755.1 of Pedetes capensis. Classification (NCBI taxonomy): domain Eukaryota; kingdom Metazoa; phylum Chordata; class Mammalia; order Rodentia; family Pedetidae; genus Pedetes; species Pedetes capensis. The sequence goes on along the minus strand of VMDO01016207.1, from coordinate 5,619 downwards.
CCCAACTCGATGGCACCTAACAATAACAATTCCTAACCAGGCATAGAAGCATGACTCTGATGTATTGGGTGGAAAAAGAAAAATGTTTTGCAAAAGAGCATTAGTGAGATAGTCTCAACTTTATGAAATATTCTGTTTGATCTTAAAAGACCCAGAGACATGTCAATTGTTAACCGCATTTGCCTCAGGCTGACAAGCTAGTATGGGTCTTATATTTTGCCTTATGTACCTATATGTTTCAAATTTTCTCCAACAAATATGAATTATTTTAAAATAAAAACTGAGAGAGATTGAGAAAATATGGAGAGAATGATTGTCCTTCAACAGAGGTGCTGTTGAAGATTGTTGTTGTTGTTGTTGTTGTTGTTGTTGTTGTTGTTGTTGTTATTCGGTGCTGTTAAATTAGTCCTGGCTCATGGGAACCCTATGTAAAACAGAATGAAATACTCTCCTACGCTGTGCCATGCTTGGCACTATATCAGTGCTTTTCTGCTACTCACAGGGTTTTCAATGGCTAATTGTTTCAGGATTGCTTCTGGAGTGGGCTACCAAGTCCTTCTCCCATTTTGGGGATCAAACCCAGGGCCTCAGAGAGCACAGAGCAACAGTCTACCAACTGAGCTAATCAAAATGAAAAACAGAGCCAAGTATGATGGTAAATGATGGTAAATGTGATGGACTGCCTCTAATCCCAGCATTCAGGAGATTGAAGCAGAAGGATTTTGAGTTGGAGGCCAGCCTAGGCTATACCTTGAGATCCTGACAATAAATAAATAAATAAATAAATAAATAAATAAATAAATAAATGCAACCTGCAGGAAAAACCTGCAATATCTGACCCAGAGAGAGCTACCAAAGAAGGACTGGGATACACTTGAGTTTGAAATTAAAACTGAACATGAGAACACAAATCCATATGTGCTATTTTTAAGCCAACTACTTGGGCCATCTCAGTAAGGACCCCCCCAATTTCTAGACTCCAGAAGAAGGGGATCTAAAGAGCACAAAGTATTTGAATGTGGTGAGTTTTCCTTTTACACCCAACCTCTTCATGAATGGAGAGAAAGCCTGTCTCCAAAGCTATAATGGGTAAATTGCCAATAGATATATCACCCAAATAGGGACAAATGATAACACTGAAGTTATGCATCAGAAGGTTGGCACCTTAGTAGGATGAGGGTAGGGACGTGGAAGGAGGAGGCAGAAATTAAATAAACCTGACCCATAGCCAGAGATCCAAGCCTAATACCTTCCACTTTATGTGGTGGGTCTTACAAGAGCTGTTAACGTATCATAACATTGCTGACACCCCCAAAAGAAACCACTTCACAGAGGAAACACACAAGAATCCACACACTCAAAGGTGATCTCAGCCCTTGGAGCAAAAGAGACAATTCTTCCCAGAAAGCCTCAGCAATGAAGAAGCAAGAGAAATGGGCACATTTCTTTAATGCTCCTCAGTATTTCTAAGTATGAGTTGCCCATTCAAATCCTTGGTTTCCTGGGAATGCACATTTTTGTATTTCAGCAGAGGGCTCCTATTTGACATGTGAGGTAGTGGCTTTCTCAATCCTATCTCAGGGGCTGCATGAGAATTTGAGGATGAGCTGTGAGTTCCACCAAGATCTGTTGGATCCACTGAGCTGCTGCCACCCAGGGTCATTCTAGTGTGGAGAGAAACATCTCAAGTCAGAGTCATTGCTCATGTCAGACCCTTCACATTCTGGGGATCAATTGAGGTCATATGTGGGAAGTCAAGTAGGTTTGTTTCCATCCTGGGCCTCTCCACTCCTATATTTAATAAATAGAGCTATAAAATAGTCAGAAGTTGTACAAATTGGCAGGCACCTCAGCAGAGGTTAGAGAAGGAGAGATGAAACTGGAGATTGTTTTGTAATGACATTTGCGGGAGGTTTTATGCTTTATGAAGAGCTTTGATATTCACATCTCATTTATTCTTCATGAAAAGCTATATGGCAAGGAATATTGTCACTCCCATTTTACATGAAGAATTACTTAAGATAGCAAGCTAGTATGTGACAGAGGTGAGTTTTGAGGCCAGATCTTTTCATCACACATTCAGTTCAGGATGCCACCCTAGGGCAGAGTAGTAAGATCTACTACTAAAGGAACTTCCAATCAAGACCCAGATATAGAAGTATGCAGAGTCTAAGAGCCTTTCCAGGACACAGATCATGTACTGTCGATCTTGTATCTTAGGGGTCGGTAGGTAGAAGACTCTCATCACATATGGAGAATGAAGGAGAAAGGAGGGTTTAGAAGACTGTAGCACTTTAGAAGACTGTAGCAGCCAGGAGGCACAGTACCAGCTCACAGACTGATGGCCTGGGGCATAATTCTCATGATGGGCTCCACAGGAACATTAATCAATGAAACTTCTGAAAGCACCCTCAAGAACAGGTGTAGCATAGCAACTGCAGCAGTGGGCATATGTGAACTCCCTTCCCATACTTGGAGGATTTTAGAAACAACCTCAGGCCACTTCTGAGGTCAAGTCGTTATTAGTCAGTTTATGTGTCACCATGACAGAGAAACTGACTGAAGCAAACTTATAGGAGGAAATATTTACTGGCTTATGTTTAGAAGATTTTAGTCCATAGAGACAGAAGGCATGGCATCAGGGCACCATGGCTGGGCCCAAGGCACAGAACCTAACATCTTGGCAACTGGGAAGCAGAGAGCAGATAGCAACTGGAACTAGGGCTCAAGGTATGAACCTCCATGGCCCACCCCTAGGGAGCCATTTCTACAAAGTTAGAATTCCATCTCCCAAAGTTCTCATAGCCTCCACAAATAGTGCCACCATCTGTGGACTAAACATTCAAACACATGAACTTGGGGAAATTTTTAGATTCAAATCATGACAGAAAGTAAAGATGGGAGAAGAAGATTTAAACCACTGAAAATTGAATCAAATCATGTTTAAATTACCTTTGTTTTCAAAGACAAAAGCATAATTCTTCTTGTACTTATTGAGCTATTGAGGGCATCTTTCCAAATCAGTAAATGTATAGATCTCTATCACCATAGTTAATAGCTATATTGTTCTCCACAATATATGGGTATAAGAATACAATAATATATTTAACTGACAGGCTCTTGATAGGCAATTTACACTGCTTTCTATTTTTTGCTTCTGTGAACATCCTCGCAAAGACACATTTTCCTAAACTTACTAATGAGCACTAGATGGTAAGGAGAGGAAAGGTGAAGCAGGCACAGCGGCTCATGCCTGTAATCCCAGTGACAGGAGGCACAGCCAGGTGGATGGTGAGTTCAAGGTCAGAGTAAGCCTGTATAACTTAGTGAGCCCCTGACTCAAAATAAAAAATAAAAAATGGACTGAGGGTGCAGCCCAGTGATAGAACACTTGCAAAGTATATGTGAGGCCTTGGGTTCAACTACTGCAAGAACAAGAAGAAAAGAAGGAGGAGGAGAAGGAAGAGGAGGAGGAGGAGGAGGAGAAAGAGGAAAAGGAGGAGAAAGAAAAGGACAAAGAGGAAGAAGAAAAAGAGGAAGAAGAGGGGAAGGAGGAGAGGCACCAAGGCAAATTCCAGTTTGGGGAGGATCAGGAAAGACTTCAGGACATATATGAAATTTGAGCTAGACTTATGGCCAGGCAGAGAATATGAGATGAGAGGGGAGACAAAGACAGTCTAAATAGACAACTGACAAAGAACAAGGGCACAGAGGCAGGAAAGGGTGGAGACAGAGAACACAGTGTAATGAGGTTAGAGGAGAGAGTTGATAAAGCAGAGGGGCTGGAAGTAACATTCACAAGTAGATATGGACAGAATTGACGAGGGCTGTGACTGCCAGGCAAAGGAAGCTATTATTGTAGATCAACAAGATGGTGTATGTTGACTCATTCATCTCTGAGGGCGTCCACCCAGGCCTCAGCACTCAAAGGGTAACTCAAACCCAACTCTCTTGTTAATGTTATAAAGGGGAAAGAATGCCATTGCTTTGGGAATGGGAGATCTACCTTGAACATTCACGGACTTGGAGAAGTTCAGAGAGAGGATGCAGGGAAGAACATACGGTGGACTTGGCACCATAACTCTTTAATAAATGCTAACTCTTAATATGAACAATCAGAACCTAAGTTCTGAGGTTTTACAGTTAGAAATTTAGCATTTTAAAATGTTGGCTTGGCTCTGCCTGCCTTTAGGTCTTTTGTTTCTAATGAAGTTTGCTTCTCACAAAGGCAAGTTTGCTTCAAGGAGAGAAAAGGAGAAGCTCCACATGTCCAAGTGTTAGTTAGTTTTCAGATTGTTTTACCTCGTTAGCATTTAAGCTTCACCGTTTGATTATCAAATTCACTTCAGTATAAGCTAGCCTATAATTTTTTTTCAGTATTTTAGTTTGTATTAGAAATTAAGATTTACCGCATTTGCAGACCATGCGTAGGCTTTTTATGAAAAAAAAAAAAAAAAGTGGAGGCAATTGAGACCCACTCATCCAATGTGTCATTTTAAACATGGTGGGCAAGCGGAGGGTGGCAGCTTTATTTATCACCACCTGCTCGCTGGAGTGCTGGTAAATGGGATTGTTTGCTCTGCCAAGCACACAGGAAAAAAGCTCAGCACTGAGGCTGGGCTTTTACAGCAGCTTTGTGATCATGAATTATGAAAAGATTAGACAAGGTTTGGGAAAAGGGAGGCCCTGTTGTTTGTCTTCTCTCTTTTGTGAATATTTGAAGGGGAGGAAAATCTAGAATAAAATCAATTATGAAGTCCATCGAATGATGCTCATTGGAAAATGGCCTGGGAGATTTCTGATTTATTCTCTCTAGTTATGTGCCAAGTAAGAAATCATGAGGCAAGTAATGCCTTCTCTCTGTGGAGTGAGGAATTCATTAGTGTTAGACCCAAAGTCCCTCCATGGCTCTGAAGCACTTGTTTTTACTGCCAACCTTAAGGATCACAATATTCTGTTTCTAGGAATTTGAGAGTTGAAGTCCATTTCTGTTTAACAATTTCATCAGTGAGTGAACTGCGCGTTTTTTGGAGCTGTTCAACTTTTCTCTTGCTAAGCTGTGTCAAATCAAATCAGGAAGCCAATAGCATTTGGATATCTTCTTTATTAAAGATACTACAGATACCATTTTTACCATTTCTGGGGCAATCCTTTACTTCTCCCTGTCATATGCAACCTTTAAACCATGCCCACAGGTCCTGAGAGTCATTCCATCATCCTGGGGTATTCACTGCAAGGCTTATGCATGATAGAAGCCATCTTCCTGGGAACCTTACTCAGAGGCATCAGGGCAATGTGAGGCTCTCCCATCAGACCCAGCCTCACCCTAACTCTCCATCCTCAATGGCAACCACCAAGCTCCTTGAATGCGTCTTGCTCCCTCTTATTTCTGGGCTTTTGCAAAGCTTGGTCCCTTAGAAAGAAATGCCTATTTGTCTTGGCTCAGGCTGCCAAGTGCAAGATCAGATTCTTGTGCAGCATCAAGTTCTGGTGAGGGCTAGCTTCCTGACTTGCAGATGGGTGCCTGTTACTGTGTCCTCATGTAGCAGAGAAAGAGGGAGAAGGATCTTCCTCTTCTTATAAGAGCCCTAAACTCATTATGAGGATCTCGTCCTCATG